>JBBGZY010001882.1:415000-505000 GCA_037952925.1 Lithobates clamitans | reverse complement strand
CATAGCCTATTCTCTATCCCAAGAGCTATGAGTATGCACTTGGTGTAAGTGCGAAACGCGTCAGTTATTTCTGTACCACCCCACAGTCGTGTTCTGTGTACCCCATGATCCTGTATTTTGGATAAAAATACGGATTTATCCATTCCGGTGTGCGGCTGTCCAGGTCTTCTTGTTCTCTTCTACTATTCTCTATCCCACTCTTCCCATCCAGCCCAGCTGCATCTCGTTTTGGTCACATCACTTTCGGCCGTCCTGTGGCCATCAGGAAGCAGGAACCCACAACCAGCATGGAACGTGGCCCAGATGGTCAGAAGTGACTTTGGTGGCATCACTTCTGGCTGTCCTGTGGCCACAAGGAAGCAAGAACCGACCACCAGCATGGAACGTGGCCCGGACAGCCAGAAGTGACGCCACCAAAATGCGATGTGGCCGGGCTGGATGGGAACAATGGGATAGAGAATAGTCTACGCACTTCTAGAGGCCTGTAAAAAGAGTCGGTACTCCGAGCGCGTAGCCTATTCTCTATCCCACTCTTTCCATTAAGCCTGGCGGCATCTCGTTTCGGTGACGTCACTTCCGGCCGTCTTGGCCGCGTTCCACGCTGGTTGTCGGTTCCTGCTTCCTGGTGGCCACAGGACACTGAGGACAACATCCATCTATCCATCCACAAAGCCTGGAGAGTGATGATATACCCGCATGGACACCAAAATAGGCTGGACATCTTCATCCTTGGACTTATGAGCCTGAATTACTTTTTCATCCTGTTATGCCCCGTACACACGGTTGGATTTTCCGACGGAAAAAGTACGATTGGATTGTGTTGTCGGAAATTCCGATCATGTGTGGGCTCCATCGGACTATTTCCGTCGGTTAAATTCCGATTGTGTGTACACAAATTCGACGCACAAAGTGCCAAGCATGCTCAGAATAAATTAAGAGACGAAAGCTATTGGCTACTGCCCCGTTTATAGTCCCGACGTACGTGTTTTACGTCACCGCGTTCAGAACGATCGGATTTTCTGACAACTTTGTGCAACCGTGTGTATACAAGACAAGTTTGAGCCAACATCCGTCGGAAAAAATCCCATGGATTTTGTTGTCTGAATGTCTGATCAATGTCCGATCCTGTGTACAGGGCATAAGTGTTATTCAGCTGTTGCGCCAATAAAGCATTTTAATCTCTGCACTTAGGTGGCGCTTCCCCCTTTTCTTCTCCCATCAATACAAAACATTTTGCGCTCCTGAGCGTACTTATTTAGATTTCTTTGTTTCTCGCTCTATGCCCAGGGGGCAGAAATTGGTGTGATTAAATAAGAAATACTCTCTCAGCAGATGGACTAATAGGAAGAACGAGTAAAGGTTGGGTGTAAACAAAAAAAAAAAATGCATTTATTTTTTTATTTCATTTTTTTGGAAGAAGGGGCTGCAGTATAGGAAAAGGATGACTTAATTTTCCGAATATTTAATTGCTTTGAAAATGAAAAGCCATTTTTGTAAGTGGGGGAAAAAAAGGTGCTGTTTGCTCTTTATGGTTTGATGTTTTTCAGATCTGCATTTAATTGTAAATTGCTTCTTTTTTTTTTTTGGAATCAATGGAATTTATTACTCCTGGGCATACAGGTGTGAAATGTTTGTTATAATGAAACAATGGATTTTTTGGAGTTGACCCTATCATCCGCGCTAAAGTGTCCTGCGTTCTGTAATGGGGCAATTTTCAGCCCTTTTTGTAAACACGCTGTTTACTGTTTCATCTACTTCTACAATGGCTCTAAAAAGGGAAATTTATACTGTAGTATGAGTATAAATGTATGGCTTAGTAGAAAGGTGTGAATATCTATCTATCTATCTATCTATCTATCTATCTATCTATCTATCTATCTATCTATCTATCTATCTATCTATCTATCTATCTATCTATCTATCTATCTATCTATCTATCTATCTCTATAAATAGATATATCTATAGATAGATATATAAATATATATATATATATATATATATATATATCTATAGATCTATCTATCTATCTATCTATCTATCTATCTATCTATCTATCTATCTATCTATCTATCTATCTATCTATCTATCTATCTATCTATCTATCTATCTATCTATCTATCTCTATAAATAGATATATCTATAGATAGATATATAAATATATATATATATCTATAGATCTATCTATCTATCTATCTATCTATCTATCTATCTATCTATCTATCTATCTATCTATCTATCTATCTATCTATCTATCTATCTATCTATCTATCTATCTATCTATCTATCTATCTATCTATCTATCTATCTATCTCTATAAATAGATATATCTATAGATAGATATATAAATATATATATATATCTATCTATAGATATATCTATATCTATATAGATATAGATATATATATCTATATCTATATAGATATAGATATATATATCTATATAGATAGCTATTGCTCTAAAATCTTGCTTTTTATTCAGGTAACCACAGTGTATCAGATGCAATCAGTTGACGCGTTTCAGGGCTTTCAGTGATGATTATAGCCACGTAGGCTGAAACGCATCAACTGATTGCACCTGGGTACTGTACACTGTGGTTTCCTGAGTAAAAAGCACATTTTGATCGGTTGTGCGGATCTGCTTTATGGACTATCACTCTCAGATGGGCGACTGTGTATCAGGCACCTGTGCGCTCTGCTGATGGTGGACCATACAGGTAGTAGCACTGAAATCTCTGTTTTGCATAATTTATTTATTAAAAAAATATATTTATTTATATTTATTTCTTTAAAAAAAAAAAAAATCACGTTCTTATATATAGAGCATATATAGAGAGATAGGAGGACATGTAGTCCAAAATTGGTTCAAAATGCACTTTACTCGTAATTGTAAAAGTGTCAATTCCACAAAACGCATTTTAGCAGTAAAGCGATGGTTCAAAGGACCATGTGCCGAAAAGAGAACTTGTCTTAAAAATGTTATATCACATAGGGGACTTTTTGTCCTCATGTGATATAAATAAAGTGTTGTTGAAAGTAAAAAAAAAAAAAAAAATAAAGTTACCCTCAAGGTTTTAATACCCCCCCCCCCCCCCCCCCCGGTTAAAAAAAAAAAATTAACCCCCGTCCATGCACTCATGAATGTTAAAACACTGCACATGCTGGCGTAAGACCAATAATTCTAGGTCCAATGTTCATGGTTAACTCGAAACTGATGACCTGTAAGGGCTTGTAAAGTGTCGCCTACAGAGAATTTAGGGTACCAAAGTTCTTGACATGTTGGGTATCTATTTACTCGGTGCAACCTCATATTTTTATGTTTTACAAAAAAAACATAGGTAATATATTGTATGTTTGTGCCCTAAAATTAACGTTTCTTTCTTTTTTTTTTTTTTTTTTAAAGATACATTTATTGAAGTTTTCAATAAAATTAACTTTAATGTATTTTTTGCAGAAATTTTGCGCTTGATAAACTGTTGCGCAAATATTGTTAGACTGTAAATATTGGAACCACCACTATTTTATTCTCCGCTTTCATAAAATATATAATATTTTTTTGGGGGATCAGGTGTTAACTAATCTTCAGGTCTAAAATAATTTTTTACACGGGTGAAAGAAAAAACAAATATTTAATTTTTTACAAATATGTGTGCAAAAAAAAAAAAAAACGCAAGAATGACTCTTGCCGGAAAATACCACATTTTTTTTTTTTTCAATTTGGCTAGAGAAGGGAATGGTTAAACTCCTTTTTAGATATATGATATTGACTATTGTATATTTTCTTTCTTTTGTGGACATTTGATGTGGTTTGATGTAAACTTTTTGACACATTGTATTCTCTCAGCTGTTTGTTTGACTTAGTTAAGCGCCATCTATAATTAGTTCATATCGTTTTTTTGCTTTTTCTTTCAATAAGCCCTATGTGAATTGTACAGATGAAAAGAGACACAAATCAAATAAAACAAATAAATAAGGCAAAACAGAGGCAGTCCACGTGCTGAGCTTAGAAGCTTTACAAAGGCTCCCCATGCCGGAGGAGACAGATCAATGCGTTATTGAATAGCCATCTTTAATAAGGTGTACATTAAAGTACAGCACTTAAGTACGACTCTCCATTGGCTTATGAATCCTATAGCGCTAATCCAATACAACACCAAAACACTAATGCACCTCCATGTTAGAGAGTTAGAACTAACATACACAGGGGAGGCGCGTGAATCTATTTTAGTCTATCTTTCGCTTTTATAAAAAAAACAAAAAAACAAAAAAAAACTATTCTTTCTGAAAGTGACTAAATGTGTTTATTGAAAAGGGAGATCTGCCCCGCCACTCTCACATTACTCACTGGCCTCTGCACCACTTGCTTGTCTACCGGGGGGGGTAACTACGGATCATGAGGCCCCATAGGAAAATGTTGATGGTGTTTCCCTCAGTGATCTCCCTACTGTCACTGATGTTAAAGTAAAATGATATACAAAAAAAAAAAATCTTTAGATTTCCTTGCTCCTCCCTAATAAAGGATTGGGTGTTGGGGGAATGTCAGATGGTCCACACATGCACAGGCCTAGCCTAGACCTGCTATACATCTCCACATGCCCAAGTGTTCTCTTTTGAATAGATGGGGATGGAGTCTTCCCTTATAGTGTGGACCCTGAGGGGGGAAAGCTTCCATTGTAGTGTGGGGTCCTCCCTTGTAATGTAGACCCTGAGGGGGGAAAGCTTCCGTTGTAGTGTGGGGTCCTCCCTTGTAATGTAGACCCTGAGGGGGGAAAGCTTCCATTGTAGTGTGGGGTCCTTCCCTGTAGTGTGGACCCTGAGGGGGGAAGCTTCCATGGTAGTGTGGGGGGTTCTCCCTTATAGTGTTGACCCTGAGGGAGAAAAGCTTCCATTGTAGTGTGGGGTTAGGTGGTCCTACCCTTATAGTGTGGAACCTGGGGGGGGGGCTTCTATCATAGTCTTCTATCATAGTGTGGACCCTGAGGGGGGAAAACTTCCATTGTAGTGTTGGGTAGGGTCCTCCCTTGTAGTGTGGACCCTGAGGGGGAAAACTTCCATTGTATTTGGAGGGGGGGTCCTCTCTTCTAGTGTGGACCCTGAGGGGGGAAAGCTTCCATTGTAGTGGGGGGATCCTCCCTTGTAGTGTGGAACCTTGGGAGGGGGGGCTTCTATCATACTTCTCTATCATAGTGTGAACCCTGAGGGGGGAAAGCTTCCATTGTAGTGTTGGGTGGGGTCCTTCCTTATAGTGTGGACCCTGAGGGGGGAAAGCTTCCATTGTAGTGTGGGGGGGGTCCTCTCTTATAGTGTGGACCCTGATGGGGGGGAAGCTTCCATTGTAGTGAGGGGGTCCTCCCTTATAGTGTGGACCATAAGGGGGGAAAGCTTCCATTGTAGTGGGGGGGGGGTCCTCCCTTATAGTGTGGACCTTGAGGGGGGGAAGCTTCCACTGTAGAGTGGGGGTGGGGTCCTCCCTTATAGTGTGGGCCCTAAGGGGGGAAAGCTTCCATTGTAGTGTGGGGGGGTCCTCCCTTATAGTGTGGACCCTGATGGGGGAAAGCTTCCATTGTAGTGTGGGGGGTCCTTCCTTAAGAGGAGACATTCTCTTTCGTAGTGTGATCATGAGGGAAGGGGGGAAGTTCTCCCTCATAGTGTGGTCCTGAAAGGGAGAAATCTTCCCCTGTAGTGGGGGTGTGGTTGGTGGAGTCAAATTTACTTCAATACAGAGGGTGTTTTCCATTTTTTTTTTTTAAGTATAAGAAGACAATGGCTCACATGGTGTGGACCCTGAGGGGGGGGGGGGGGGCTTCTATTGTAGTGTGGTTCTGGAAGGGTGAAGTTCTCCCTTGTAGTGCGATTCTGGGGGCGGGTGAAAGTTCTCCCTCATAGTGTGGTCCCGAAGGGGGAAAATCTTCTCCGTAGTGGGGGAGGAGGGGGTGGAGTCAAATTTACATCAGTACGGAGGATGTTTTTCCAGTCTTTTGATGTATAAGAAGACAATGGCTTTCCTGAACCCTATCTCTGTGAAAAACTAACGATGGCTGAGGGAACATGGAAGAGGAAGGGAGAGTCTAGCTTGGACTAAGCTAACTAGATCTAATTGGGAGTGGAGGAGTATCACATAGTGTGGACCCTGGGGGGGGGGGGGACTTCTATCATAGTGTGGTTCTGGAGGGGAGAAGTTCTCCCTCATAGTGTGATCCCAAAGGAAACTTCCCTCATAGTGGCAGGGGTGGAGTCAAATTTACTTCAGTGCAGTGGATGTTTTTCCAGTTTTTTTGAAGTATAAGAAGACAATGGCTTTCATGAGCCCTGTCTTTGTGAAAAACCAATTCTGACCGAAGGAACATGGAGGAGAAAGGGAAAGTCTAGCTTGGACTAAACTAACTAGCTCTAAACAGAAGGGGAGGACAAAGAAAGATACCAAAATCACATAATAAACATGTTTTAGTGGCCTAAAACCACCACTAGATGGCAGCATACTAGAGAAAAATGATCACCTAATGCAGTTCAAAACAACGGAGAAAAACTATGTGAGAGTGGGGCAGAACAGAAAGATAATAAAAGCCGTAGGTGCCGAAGAGGAGTGGGAGAATAACAATATCCCCTTGCTAAAGTTCTGCTTTAACATCGTATAAACATACGTCTACATTGGGAAGAGGTACCAGGAGAGTTGACAGTCAATGAACTACTAGGGACCAGAGCTGGAGGACAAAGGTTGTCAGAGAAGAGAGGCATCAGTTCATGGAATTACCTTGTGGAGGTTTACTCTAGAATGACTCTATGAACATTAAACCACCAAATAACACAGGTACAATTATAAGCATCATGATGTCTGCTGGTGCTCGGGTTGCACATCCTTAGCATTGGAACCCTCCACCCATTTACCAAGGATACTATGGAACTCATGGTGTTGCTCAGCTCCCCAATGCTATCTACTGTATATCCTTTGACTGCAAAGCCTATCTGGGAAACACTTCCTCTGTGCCCTGATGATGTCAAAGATATAGATAGCACAAGAGGGTGCTGAATAACATGTGCGTAAAAATCTTTTTTAAGTAGATTAGTGAACTGTTGTATGGCACATACACAAGATGAGGTGAAGGCATCATGTGTCCCATAACACACATTCATATTACGACACTTCCCTAATCTCGAAAATCTCATGAGATCTCACAGTTAGGACTTGAGATCTGCCTTGAAGGCACTGTTGATATAGCTTTCCCAGGGGGCAACTGTGAGGCCCTGTCTAAATCCCCAGTTCCTATGAAGACCATTATAACATGGTTTTGCAGATTTCTTTACTGATGTAAGTTTATGTGAAAGGGGGTAAAAGGTCACTTTAAATAATTGACCCAATCATCATTTTTCCAGGTGCAACAAACAATAAAATAACACATATTATTTTGTTCACATCTGACCATCTCGCCTACTATATAATGAAAAGTATGTGGACACTCAAAATGACGGGGGTCAGGTGTGTCCAGTGAAGGGTATTGTTAATACTACAGCATAAAACAACACTTAGTCAACTGTTAACTTCCAAACTCATGGTAACAGTTTGGGTAAGGTCCTTTCTGTTCCCCCATGACTGTGACTCTGTATACAATGCCAGCTTCATAGACATGGTTTGACCAGTTTGGTGTTGAGGAACTCATGTGGCCTCCTGGAAGTTCTGACCTCAACCCCACTGAACACCTTTTGGTAGTGAAATGCCAAACGTGAGCAAAGTCTACACGTCCAATACCACTGCCTGACCTCACAAATGTTTTACATTTTGCATATACAGTACTCTTTCTGACCAAAATGAGGTGGATACCACCTCAACATCTTTCATTTAAGGTGTGAAAAACCAGGTCCAAAGATTTCTGGACAAATTTGTTGTGGAGGAACTTGAGTGGCCTCAACCCTACTGAACCTTTGGGATAAATTGGAATGCCTTTTATGAGGCAGGTCTTCTCATCCAACATCGGTACCTGGCCACATCAATGCTCTGGCTGAAAGTTCACAAATTCCCACTGACACACTCCAAAACCTTGTGGAAAGCCTTCCCAGATAAGTGGAGGCTGTAATACCTGTAAAGGGGACAAATCCATATTAAAGCCTATGGTTCTGGAATGGGATGCCCAACCAGCTCATATGGGTGTGATGGTCAGGTGTCCATGAACATTTTACTATATAGTGTATATCTCCTTCTTCATGTAAGATTCCAAGGGTGCAAAACTAAACAACTACATTTTTCTGCCTGCTTCCAAGACTGGAATTACAAGTATACAAAATGTAGAAGATCCCCCATGCCCATGTTGATAGAGCAGCGGTCCACCCCCCCATCTTCTTGGCAAGATATTTTGCAGAAGACACTGGGATTGGATGTTGAACAAGTTTATATAGATGTGATTGTCAGGTGTCCACAATGCTTTAGCCATGTGGTGTATATTTTAAGGACATATACTAATCAGTGTGAAAATGTAATTATGTAAACATTATGGGTAGACCAAGGCAATGTACAGTATAGTAAAGGTCAATGAACGTTCTAGTGATGGGGTGGCATTTCACTGGAATGCAACCCTGCCTTTAATAAATAATTAATTTACATCCATTGCATCTTTTATTTTCTATTTTTTGTTCTAACAAATTATTTTATCTCAATATTGCTCCGCTAATAGTTTCTTTAAAAAAAAAAAAAAAAACACAAATTAATCACCGACTAGCGAGCACAATAATTGGACTCTTTCGCATAATCCACTCAGGCAACTTGCACGTCTCTAAACAGGAATGTTCATCATTTTAATGCAATATAAATATTAAGAATTTTAATTCAATTTTAATAATGTTAATCAACTTCTTGTACAAACTGTTTTTCTTTGGGAGAATTATGAAGCGCTTTTAAAAAAAAATAAAAAAAAATAAAAATGGGGAAACAACGCAGAGGACGGTGAAATCACTGGAAAGCAATTTATTACGCTGATGTGGTTGGTAAGCAGTTCTGAAATTAAATATGTGCTTAAAAGCGAGAGGAGAATGAAGCCCCGCGTGTGGGAGAGAGGAAGAGGCATAGCAAACAAAGTGAAGGCCACCTCAGTAATTGAAGTGTTGCGAAACTTTGTGCTGCTCGTGTCTAAGATGGTTTTATGGGCAAAAAAAAATTTGTCATGGTAGACTATGATCAAACGTATCTGGACTATCAAGTCAAACAGATCAATGCCTTTGTTTTTAATGAACGAAAGAGGAAGATTAAAACTGAAAATGCTGTAATTCTTAGCAATTTTATCTACTGTATCTCCCTTTTGATATGTTAAATATACATTCGAAAGAATTTTGTTATATATGTTCAATACATGCAAAAAATACCTGTTGATCCTACCATAGCTCCAGAACACCATATTTAAAGCGATACAGGGAACTTTCAGACTAGTCAAATTAGGCAAAACTTCAAACAAGCTCAATAGCTCTGGTGAGGCATCTCCCACACAACAAGACCTCCCTCAATGGGCATCCAACAGTCCCCCAAACCATAGAGATAGAGAAGGTAAAAGCAGACCAAAAACAAGTGAAACATTCCCAGATAATTTTAATTTTAAATTATCTTGGGACCTTTCATCCATTTTTGGACTGGCACACCTTTCTAGAAATTCTGAGCTGACCGGTGCACACTTCCTGTGTAATCTTATGGAGTCTAAGGCTTGCCATACATCGTCGAATTTCGAAAGAATTTTCTTTTGAAAATCAGTAAAATTGTGCGTTTTGTGAACAGATGGTGCCACCATTGATTTAGAAATTCAGTCAACCAAGCCTTCAATATCACCTCATGTTGCTACAGAAAAGAATTTTCGTGGCTGGGAATCTTCTTTTCTTTTTGGGAATTTTCTTTTCTTGCACATACACATTTTTTTTCGATTACATTTCTCGCACGATTCTCCCATCATTGATTTGTTTTTCAAAAAATTTCCAACATGTCTCAAATCTTAGATAAGATTTGCGAAAGAAAATTCTTTCGAAATTCGACCCATGTATGGCCTGCCTTATTCCCCATCTTAGCTCTTATCTTGGGACCCCAGCTAACAGCTTCTTCATACAGGCCCAAGGTCACACCATTGTTGATGTGTATAACTTGTCCCTTTGAAACCAAACCCCGAAATACTCATACAATGAGGATTTCTTTCCTCAATTTGAAAAAAACTAGAAAAAAGCCTAATGTAAAGTTTCTTTAACATATTTTGTCCCTCCTCCCTTCTCAAAATGCAAGGCTGCATGACTCAAACTGGCCATCAAAGCCAGCCCACCCAGGCTTCCTCAATGTTCCACCACCCAACTGACTCCTTTGACAAATCAGATGGGACCCCTACTGTATTTATCACTACTTTTTTAAAAAAAAAAACTCTTTCTAGGCATTCTTTTCATCTATAGCTGGTTTAAACATGGATCAGGTTTTTCCATTCAGCCAGCGAGCAAAAAATAAATTAAGAAAACTGAACCGATGCCCTTATCCAGACATTCTATGTGGATGTGGGAATCCTCCCCACTGAGTCATTGTATTGACAGTGGGGGAGTCCCGCTGTCAGAATACACTGATCAATGCTGCAGCTGCCTGGCTACAAGTGGTGATCGAATGGAAATTTTCCAGCAGGACCATTCATGAGAAGTTGATCGACAAAACAGCCATAGATGGATCGAAATTTGTCCGGTTCCTGCTGAATCGGACAAAATTCAATCCACGTATGGCCAGCTTTAGCTGTGTTATCATCCCTTTGTAAATGGTTCATCTGCTAATAGGCCACTCTGTTCCTCCAGACCTCCAGTGGTATTGGGGGCCTCTGATGTTTATAAACAGCTTTGGACTGTAAGCTCTGAGACAAGGACTTATCTGAATGAATCTATGTCTTCTGTAAAAAGCTGCATAATTTATTGTCACTTCCAAAAAAAAAAAAGAATAAAATAAATATTAAAAACAGAGGAGGCTGTTCCACAGTCATCAAATCCATTTTAGGAGCATGTAGTAAATGTATTCACCGCCGAAGACATCTCTTTAGCAAGAGCAGGTATAGTGTAGGCCATAACCCCTATGGAGTGAGTATTGGCAGCTTGACTTATGATATTAAAAGAGAAAAGCTAAATGGTTTCATATTGCAATATCTCTTAGACCTTTCTCTGAGTGCTTTCTGTGGCTTAATAGACTGCTTTACTCAACCCACACTGCAATCACCATTTGAAGTCATCAAGAGCCCCAATTGTGAACTGAAGTTACATAGCACCTGTATTCGGTAGGAGCAGGAACTGTGCACCATAAAGGGTATTAGTGATGGGAATAATGCCTTATTGATGGTGTCAGTTGGAGGAATAGTGCCCCATCGTTGGTATCAGTGGAAGGAATAGTGCGGCATCATTGGTGTCAGTGGAAGGAATAGTGCCCCATCGTCGGTATCAGTGGGAGGAATAGTGCCCCAGTGTTGGTGTCAGTGGGAGGAATAGCGCCCCATTGTTGGTGTCAGTGGAGGGAATAGTGCCCCATCGTTGGTGTCAGTTGAAGGAATAGTGCCCCATTGTTGGTGTCAGTGGGAGGAACAGTGCCCCGTTGTTGGTGTCAGGTGAAGGAATAGTGCCCCATTGTTGGTGTCAGTTGAAGGCATAGTGCCCCATTGTTGGTGTCAGTGGGAGGAATAGTACCCCAGCGTTGGTGTCAGTGGGAGGAATAATGCCCCATGTTGGTGTCAGTGTGAGGAATAGTGCCCCATTGTTGATATTAGTGGGAGGAATAGTGCCCCAGTGTTGGTGTCAGGGGGAGGAATAGTGCCCCACTGTCCATATCACTGGGAAGAATAGTGCTTCATATCTCTAGGAGGAATTCCCAAGAGCTGGATAAAGGCATGCAAATTACCGCATCCGACCCACGGTCCGTAGTTTGGAGACCACTGGTTTAAAGTAATATTGAGAAGAACACAGGTCTGCCATTGATGATGTTCTACTAAAAAAGCTAGTTACCTGAGTGTACTGCTGGCCAGCTTGCATCATCACTTACTGAGCCAATGAACAAGATAACAAAAGTCATAGAAAAGTCGGAAGCCATTATTTGCATTTTCTTCCAGGCCACAGACCCAGAAACGGTCAGGAAAGTAGCATCTTGAAAAAAGTCAGGCATAACATTCCTCTTTAGAAATGTTTCCCTTGAAGGGTAAACCATAGTGTGTTTTTAATATTTTGAGTTAATTTATTTATGGTTTTTATTATTAGCTAAACTGAGAGTCATATTTGAATTGCCTTCTGGCCCTTCTGATTCTTGTTTTGATATACAGTGACTACCAGGAGCCTCACTTGGGGGCCCCAGGAAGCCCCCCTAGTGACTGAATAGTCAGCCCCCCCCCCCCCCCCTGGCTGGGCCTATATTAAGGTAGGGGCCTGGAGCTGCAGCTCCAATAGCCCCTACGTTAATCTAGCCCTGGTGGTCAATGGTATATAATACAATATGATTAACATGATAGTAATCAGAAACCTAAATGCAATCTAAGCCTAACACATTTTACAATCCCTTTGTCTTATATCTGTCCTGTAGTCGATCTTTGGACCACCGAAACACGGCTGTTTATTGTCCTTTTTTGTAGTCATTTAGTGAACCAATTACTTATTCTTGGACACTTGGATCATTTGACACTCTTTCTAGACTACTTTATGATATTGTAGGACATCATGTTGTAAGATGTGAGACGGATTTAGGTTACACAGTGTTTAGGTCTGCATTAAGCAAGGATGATAATTACACAATGTGGCTTAAAGAATGGACACCTGACCAACACACCTATATTAGGCTGTTGGACACATAATTTCAAAACCCCTGGAGTTTCACCCCCATCCCCTTTTCCTTTGCAGCTACAAAAGTCACAACAGTTCTGGGAAGGCTTTCCACAAAATGTGAAAGTTCATCTGTGGTCATTTGTCCCACAGCCGGAAGGGTATTTGTGAGGTCAGCTGCTGATGTTGAATGATAAGATCCGGCCTGTAAATGTCAAAACAATTCATTCCAAATGTGTTTTTTTGGGTTGAGGTCGGGGCTCTGAGCAGACGACTCAAGTTCTTCTACACCAAACTCATCAAACCATCAAACATATCTTTATGGAGCTGCCTTTGTGAACAAGAACACAGTAATACTAGAACATAAAGGGACCTTCCCCAAGCTGTTGCCACAAGGCTGAACGAGTGGAATTATCTAAAAATTGAAAATTGTATCAAATGCTTACCGTAATTTTCCGTTCCTGGTTCCAATCCATGAGAGCATACTGTATATGTGGTAGGTAGGGCTACTACTACAGCACATGTATGCTGCCATATTGGCACCAGGAAAATGGAATCAAATACTTACCGTAATTTTCCTTTTCAGGCGCCAACATGGCACCATACATACACCACAACTATCTATAGCTCATGAGACTTTTATCGAGTCGATAAACATGGCACCATACATGTGCTGTAGTAGTAGCCCCGCCTATTACATGTATGGTGCCATGTCAGGGGCAGGAACATGGAACATTGTTTCAAATACTTACCATAATTTTCCTTTCCTGGCACCAGTCCATGGCAGCATACAGGTGGTAGGAGGGGCTACTACAGCACGGGTATGCTGCCATGTTGGCACCAGAAAAATGGAATCAAATACTTACCGTAATTTTCCTTTTCAGGCGCCAACATGGCACCTTACATACACCACAACTATCTATAGCCCATGGGACTTTTATCGAGTCGATAAAAGTCCCATGGGCTAAAGATAGTTGTGGTGTATGTACTAATCAGGACTGAGACACAACCGGTACCCATTTCATACCAGTGTCCTTTTGTATAATGGCACCATACATGTGCTGTAGTAGTAGCCCCTACTACCATATTTATGCTGCAATGTTGGGGCCAGGAAAATGGAATCAAATACTCACCGGAATTTTACTTTCCCGTCACCAACATGGCACCGTGCATGTGCTGAAGTTGTAGCCCCAGTGCCCCACCTACCACATGTATGCTGCCATGTTGGAAATGTTTTTTGTATGCTGTAGCAATAAAAATTACCGTCAATGGACACACAACTTGGAGCGGTATCCACATACTTTTAGCCATGTAGCAGGTGTGATGGTCAAGAAGCCACATATTATTGGTCATATAATGGGTTTCAGAGTTGAGTATTATGCACAGTTTCTTATCAGTATAAGATATATAGCAGCATGGGTAGGGTTGCGTTGAAGTGCTCATGGACACTAGTGGTTGGTTCGACATGAAAGCAAAATGCAGCTACCCTCATACGCTTTAATCTGCTCACTAATCAGGGAAACTAGGTCCCCATGTACAGTACATCTGAAGGTTTCTTTTTTTAATTTTCAATGGCAAATATACCTTAAAAAGTTTGAAAAGGCCCTTTTGATTTCATGTCTGAGCTACCTTTTTTTTTTGTTGCCCTGGCCCTTTAAGATGGTGCACTCTGTAAAAACCCGGCTCTGTGTTTTCTGTCTCCTGATCCGAGAAGGTCGCTTGCTGATTCAATGCGTCTCCGCTGGTGACAGCATAATTTTAGCTTAATTGAATGGCTACTTGGAAGCGTCAGTGTTTGCGGTATCTAATCAATGGACGTGTCCATTCTTGGCTGAATCGCAGATGGATAAAGTGAAGATTCATACGATTAATTACTGGCCAGCTTGACTCGTTCATGGACTGCGCACATGACCATGATGCTTTGTGGCAATCAAGTCATCGGACGGACGGAGGAAGAGCAATGAAGGGACACAGGCTTATTCTTAGAAGCTCAGCGAGGTTTAGTATTAGACTATCTTGTCTGGTAAATGAGAAATTAATCTATGAGACAAATCTCAGACATAGAGGCACATTTATAAAGGATGGGTAAAACTTGTCAGTCTTGAGGTCATCAGATTTCTTAATTAAAGAATATGTCACCCCGACATTTCATATTCCTGATATGTGTCGGTTGTACCATGTACTTGTATGAAAAAGTATCCTGTACTCATGGTATTGCTTCCCTTGTGTGAAATACCTGCTGATCTTGCCAGTCCCCCTGCTCTCCTATGTAAACTGACCACACTAGGCATGACAGCACATCCATCCCAGTGTGGTCAGTTTTATGGCTGCGCTGGGAGAACAGCCTGTCTGTCCTCCAATGGACAGATTTGTGCTGACACGCCTCCCCGCACAGCTATTCACTGAAAAGATCAGTGTGCTGCTGTTTCTCCACCCCCTGCCCCTTATGCAGCTGAGACCTGAGGTTATGTGATCACTTATGAAAAAAGAAATAAAAAGGTATTTAAAATGTAATGTTCTAAATGTATAAACAAACGTTTGCCTTTCAATTCTATTTTAAAGTGAGTTGTTTTACAAGGTAAGGGTTCACATATACTTTAATTTGCTGACCATTTTCCTGGGTATTATTAAAGCAGATGACATCATCAACCACGACCTCTATAATAAGGTTTTCCAACCCTCTTAAAGTTTCCCCCACTTTGGTCAGTGTCCTAAAATCTACTTCTTCTATAGCAGTGGCCTCCAAACAGCGGCCCCGGGACTGAATGTGCCCTTTGCTTGCCTTTATCCCACCCTTGGGGCACTACTCCTCCTACTCATACAAGACACTATTCTGCCAGCTGACATCAACAATGGGGCACCATTTCCCCCAATGACACCGTCACCAACATTGGGGTACCGATCCTCCCAATGACACCAACGATGGGGCACTATTCCTCTGCCTACTACCAAATTTGATGTTTACTCCCACTGATGCCAGGGAAATATCTACTCCCGCTGGCCACATTCCGACCCCCATAAAGTCTGAAGGCCAAAAAACTGTCCCTTTGTTTAGAAAGTTTGGAGACCCCTGTTTTATAGGTAGGAAATGATGGAAATGGTATAGAACTAGTCATTGACACAACAGGCTCTACTACACAACAGTTTAGTTTTGGCAACCATAGGGGTGGCACCATATAAAAGTTGGTGTGTGAGCCCCAACCTACTTCTCAGTAATCTGTATGAAGAATATGCATCAATGACATTTACAAGCAGTATAAATTATTGGGATAACAGAGCTCTTGCACACCAACGTCCTAATACAGGGTCTACAAATTACATTTCATGCAGTGTTTAGGTTCATTGGGGGGCGTGCTCCTGACCTCCAGGCCCCACCACCTCCATTAGCTGCCCCAAAGACCCTGGTCGTCCACACGTGATACAGGAGGGGTTTAATTCAGAACCACTACCCAGGCTGATCCCTGTGACGAAACTTGGTGATTATCTCAAGGAAGCCTAGTAAGCAATGTCTGCAGTCCAACCTCAAATTCTCGGTCTGACCTCTACTGCTTTTTGTTCTTTTGGGGAGATTTCCCTTTACTCTCATCTCGTGAGCCAAACATACACATAAACCTTTAGAGAAGCAACTGCTCTTGATACCGGTGTCTCTTCCAGTGACTCTCAAGCTGTTGATGCAAGGATGAGGATGATAGCGTTTCACCTACTCTATTTCCAGAATAAATACATGGGCAGCCTCTGGGGCAGCAGAGAAGTCTCTTGCAGGATAAGTGTATATTGCTGGAAGCATCCAGTTTGTACAACGTCCATTACCAAGATGGCACCCCAGGGAGTCGCAGCACCCCGATTGTGGTAAGCTGATCTAAAGTAACTAATTCAAGCTAAACGTAAGGCAAACAGCTACATATTTATTTGAAATACAGTATCCCTACAAAAGTGAGTATACCCCTCACGTTTTTGTGTAAATTTGCTGTCCCCTCAAAATAACTCAACACACAGCCATTAATGTCTAAACCGCAGGCAACAAAAGTGAGTGCATCCCTAAGTGAAAATGTCCAATTGGCCGTTTTCCCTCCCCAGTGTCATGTGACTCGTTAGTGTTACAAGGTCTCAGGTGTGAATGGGGAGCAGGTGTGTTAAATTTGGTGTTGTCGCTCTCACTCTCTCATACTGGTCACTGGAAGTTCAACATGTCACCTCATGACAAAGAACTCTCTGAGAAAAAGAATTGTTGCTCTACATAAAGATGGCCTAGGCTATAAGAAGTTTGCCAAGACCCTGAATCTGAGCTGCAGCGCGGTGGCCAGGACCTTAAAGCGGTTTAACTGGACAGGTTTCATCAGAAAAGGCCTCGCCATGGCTGACCAAAGAAGTTGAGTGCACGTGCTCAGCGTCATATGCAGAGGTTGTCTTTGGGAAATAGACGTATGAGTGCTGCCAGCATTGCTGCAGAGGTTGAAGGGGTGGGGGGTCAGCCTGTCAGTGCTCAGACCATACGCCGCACACTGCATCAAATCGATCTGCATGGCTATCGTCCCAGAAGGAAGTCTCTTCCAAAAATGATGTACAAGAAAGCCCTTAAACAGTCTAAGGACATGGATTATTAAAACCATGTGCTGTGGTCTGATTAGACCAAGATAAACTTATTTGGTTCAGAGCGTGTGTGGCGGCAACCAGGTGAGGAGGACAAAGACAAGTGTGTCTTGTCTACAGTCAAGCATGGTGGTGGGAGTGTCATGGTCTGGGGCTGCATGAGTGCTTCCGGCACTGGGGAGCTACAGTTCATTGAGGGAACCATGAATGCCAACATGTACTGTGACATACTGAAGTAGAGCATGATCCCCTCCCTTCAGAGACTGGGCCGCATGGCAGTATTCCAACATGATAACGACCCCAAACACACCTCCAAGACGACCACTGCCTTGCTAAAGAAGCTGAGGGTAAAGGTGATGGACTGGCCAAGTATGTCTCCAGACCTAAACCCTATTGAGCATCTGAGGGGCATCCTCAAACGGAAGGTGGAGGAGCACAAAGTCTCTAACATCCACCAGCTCTGTGATGTCATCATGGAGGAATGGAAGAGGACTCCAGTGGCAACCTGTGAAGCTCTGGTGAACTCCATGACCAGGAGGGTTAAGGCAGTGCTGGAAAATAATAGTGGCCACACAAAATATTGACACTTTGGGCACAATTTGGACATTTTCACTTAGGGGTGTGCTCACTTTTGTTGCCAGCGGTTTAGACATTAATGGCTGTGTGTTGAGGTATTTTGAGGGGACAGCAAATTTACACTGTTATACAAGCTGTACACTCACTACTTTACATTGTAGCAAAGTGTCATTTCTTCAGTGTTGTCACATGAAAAGATAGAATAAAATATTTACAAAAATGTGAGGGGTATACTCACTTTTGTGAGATACTGTATATATAAGCAACCGTAACAGTTATACTACTGTCCCATTCAAAGTTATACAAGTGAGCATTTTCACAGCTTGAGTAGAAAATCCTGTCCCCTGTCAGCATGCTTCAGATAAGGTCCCTTGTGCTTTTGAAGCAGCAGTCTCTCTGCAGAGGTCCGACGTTCAACCTGCTTAGTCAGAGCTCATCCATAAGCAGGGAGAATAAGCTTTACTGGTTTGGGAGCTCTATTTGTAGCTCTGGGTACATAAGACCTCTAGAGAGAGACCACTGCCCCTTGAAGCAGCGGTCTACCAGCAGCAGTCTTGATCAGTCAGAACAAGATCTCTCCAATCAGAAGATAGGTTAAGCTTTGCAGGTTGAAGAACTATAGGTCAGACTCGGGGTGTATCAGACCTCTACAGAGAAACCACTGCTTCCACGCAGAAGCAAAGGTCCCACTTTTCAGCATGCTGGCAGGGGACTGGCCTTTCTACTCAAGCTGCGGCTGCTTTCCTGCAAAAACATAAAGATTTTGATTATGTTTTGTTTTTCCACCTATAAACTGAAATTTCAGTCAAGTTTTAAACCCACATCCTATATAGCAGAACTATAACCACACACAAGCGCACCATGCACATTAGTAACTGCGAACTGAGAACAGCTTCCGTATTTTACGACCGCAGTCTGCAGACGGAGTGAAGTGACGGCTGACAAGCAACGTATATATTTACCGACGTCCTTTGAAACGCAATGTCTGATTCCATCTCTTTTTAAGGGACCACTACACCTTAGAATTGATTGCGATCTCGCCGCCTCTGACGGTCGTTTGGAGAGCCGGAGTAATTTCCATGGCGCTGGGGAATGTGCGCAGGGATATTAATTTTCAAGTGATTGGAAAATAGATTTGCCAACTTTAAACCCAGCCGCCTGAAATGTCACCCTCCACGAAAAAAAGGAAAGGGATTGTCGGGTAATTTGATAAATGAAATTCTTAAATGACTTTCTCGCCACCGAAGTTTATTGGGCTGATATTGGATTATCGCAACTGCTATTATTGTGTTTTTTCCCCGTGCCTTTTTTTTTTTTTTTTATACTGTGTTCTCTAATAAAAGGAAATGCACTTTAAAAGGACAAACACACTGTGCTTGAAATACAGGATCGAAGGTGTATTTTTTTTTTTTTTTTAAAGCTGAACTCTAGGCTGATATAAAAGACATAAAAAATGCAACTCTGTATTGGTCTGGTGACTCTAGGACTGGTGTGGCAGCAATCTGGAACACTATATTTTTTTTAAAATCAAATCCTTTTTATTATTTTATATGAAAACAACATTGGCACAATACAGACAAAACCATA
Organism: Lithobates clamitans; assembly: GCA_037952925.1. Lineage (NCBI taxonomy): Eukaryota > Metazoa > Chordata > Amphibia > Anura > Ranidae > Lithobates > Lithobates clamitans. The sequence goes on along the minus strand of JBBGZY010001882.1, from coordinate 485,470 downwards.
AAAATAGAAATCACACCAAACCCAAACCCCCCCCCCCCCCAAAAAAAAATAATAAAATAAAACCCCCAGACCTCCCCTCTTGTGAACACTATTGATGGCTTACAAGGGACTGGTGACAGTGGGACTGGTACGGTGGCAACCAGGAACACTGTTGATGGCTTACAAGGGTCTGGTTACACTGGGACTGGTGTGGCAGTGATACGGAACACTATTGATGGCTTACAAGGGACTGGTGATACTGGGACTTGTGTGGCAGCAATCTGGAACACTATTGATGGCTTACAAGGGACTGGTGACACTGGGACTAGTACGGTGGCAACCAGGAACACTGTTGATGGCTTACAAGGGTCTGGTGACACTGGGACTGGCGTGGCAGTGATCTGGAACACTGTTGATGGCTTACAAGGGACTGGTGATACTGGGACTCGTGTGGCAGCAATCTTGAACACTATTGATGGCTTACAATGGACTGGTGACACTGGGACTGATGTGGTGGCAACCAGGAACACTGTTGATGGCTTACAAGGGTCTGGTGACACTGGGACTGGCATGGCAGTGATCTGGAACACTATTGATGGCTTACAAGGGACTGGTGCGGTGGCAACCAGGAACACTGCTGATGACTTACAAGGGTCTGGTTACACTGGGACTGTCGTGGAAGCGATCTGAAACACTATTGATGGCTTACAAGGGACTGGTGATACTGGGACTTGTGTGGCAGCAATCTGGAACACTATTGATGGCTTACAAGGGACTGGTGACACTGGGACTGGTGTGGTGGCAACCAGGAACACTGTTGATGGCTGACAAGGGTCTGGTGACAGTGAGACTGGTGTGAAAGAGATCTGGAACACTATTGATGGCTTATAAGGGACTGGTGACATTGGGACTGGTGTAGAGGCAACCGGCAACACTGTGAATGGCTTACAAGGGTCTGGTGACACTGAGACTGGTGTGGCGGCAATTATGAGCACTGTTCATGGCTTACAGGGGACTGGTGACACTGGGACTCGTGTAGCGGAAATCAGGAACACTGTTGCTGGCTTACACCGGTCTTGTGACACTGGCTGTGGTGTGGCAGCAATCAGGAACACTGTTGCCCACTTCACTGGTCTGGCAACATTTGACTGGTGTAGTAATATAGAAAATAGCTTTATTTAAAGCGGAGTTCCACCCACTTTTGAGAGGCGGTCTTAAACTAAAGACCACCACTCCACCCCTCGTTTTTGGATATTGAAATTTTGAATTTTTTTTCCAATAGTACCTTTTTTGGAAGTACAAGTGTACTTCAGATTCAGCCGGGCCGTGGCCCAGGACGTCACATCCTCTTTTTTGGCGACCACCCCCGTTGTCTTCTGGGACCTGTGTGTGTCCCAGAGGACAAGCTGGCCATTCACAAAAGCGTTTCCCTTAGTTGGAATGGCGGCGCCTGCACCCGATTCAATGGATGGATCGGCCTCGGGGGGCCGACATTGCAGGCTTCCTGGACAGGTAAGTGTCCTTATTAAAAAAAAAAAAAAAAAAAAAAATTTAAAAGTCAGCAGCTACAAACACTGTAGCTGCTGACTTTTAAAAATTTTTTTTTTTTTTTTGCGGCTGGAATAACGCTTTATCACAAATATCTAAACAAAACAAAACCCACTATCTATCTAATAAAATTATAATTGGCCAATTATTAAAAACACACACAACCACGGCAGCTTTAGGGAAGTTGTGTAAACAACCTCCTGTCCCAAAAAGAGACAGTGAGGAGAAAAGAAAAACACAGGTATTAGCACATGTTCATAAATGTATTTGCCCCATTTGGGAGGGGGGGGGGGGGGGGTTACAGTCTATATCAACTAGACCAAAAAACATAACATTACGTTCACACCATCAGAGCGTACGTGCAGTTCTGCACGTTTCCTTGCATCGTGTGTAGGGCAACCCCTGACCCTTTTGTGTAATTGCGACGCACTGAAATGCATGTTGCCGCGGTCGCAGATGTGTAGGTTTGCCATTAGGAATTAATGGCATTGCTGTGCGTCTGCAAAGGGCCAGCACATTTCTGTGTGTTGCAGGAAAGGGCAACAATTTTCAGTGCATAGTTTGCTAGAAAGGGTGTAAAGCAGTGTGCAGAGGGTCATCAGGAATTCGTAGGGCGTGATCTTGCACACGCTCCTGCAACGATGAAGTGTGAATGTAGTGTAGCGTCCTCTATTGGTTAGGTTGCTAAGTAAATTATAGCCCTATCGCAGTGAATGAAGTAGCAATTGATTGTTCAGGTCTGCTCAGGGTTTCCTGAGCTGAGATTTAGATTACTTTACCCTGCCTCCGGATGAAGTTTCTAGAACATAGGCCTGGGAAATTCAAATGATCAGCTGAATATTTATCATGCCCCAGTCAACCCCTTTTTCAGTGACCCAAATCAAAGTCCCACTAGAGGATATACACTCATGTTTGAGTAATTTTTTTGTCAAACCCTGAAAGGAGGCTTCCAAAAGGTGGCTTGGGGAGGTGATATATTATCCAGGAGGCCTGAACAGATTGTTCTTTTCCCTCAAGGAATGGTTCCAGTCTCCTGGAGGGGCTGCTAACTAACTGAGAATAGAGAACGCATCTAGCACCTTGAGGCGATTCAGTTCGCATTTGCAGCGCTCTACAAATCATTCATTCATTCATTCATAACTGCTCATTGGCTACAAAAAAATAAAAAATTACTCAAAAATACGCAAAAACGCCTATACAAAACGACCAAAGATGCTCAGCTCCAGTGTGAATAGGATTGCCAAACTTTGAACCTCTCCACCTCATAAAAACGAGTTTGAATGTTACACACTGGCGCACAATCCAGGAAGGGGTTAAACGTCACGCCGTCCTTCTTACCCGTCTCGTTACAAACTTGCAGCTTCTTCATTTTCAAGGCAAGCACCTTGGATATAAACCGCCACTGGAAAATGATGGCTTTATCATTGGCGCTAATGCTGCACAGGCAATAGGAAAATAATGAACGCCACAGCAAAATATAAAATGACTATTTCTTTTCCTTTTAAAGCCCGGCCGCCTTTTAACTCTCGCCGCGAGGCATCGCTGGGACGTCTTCCCCTCTCCTCGGTTCTCGGATGGGGGGGGTCGACTGATGAGTTAAAACCATTTGGTTGTGTTTTTCACTTAAAAATCATGTTTCATTAAGGGGGGGAGAAAATAAAAAATACCAGATAAGCAGATTGGGTTGTGATTTTCTGCTGACTGTCCTTTTGCAGCTAAAATCAATTGACTCCTCTGTATTGGTTGTTATCCAAGGGAAGGGGAGGGGGGGGGGGTGTTATGAAGTATTAGTCCGGTCAATGTAAAGTAAGCACTTTGGAAGTGTGGCTCTAAGGTAATGATCGCAGTAAATCGCTAACACCTATGCAGATGGCCACATAAAGCGGCGGAACAATGCTGTTTGTCTTCCCAGCCCATTACAGCACTTCTAATCAGGTAAACTGAACGAAGGGGCTGGTTGTTTCGGGAGATCGCTGAGACACCGTCTTCTGCCAGCAGGTTGTTAGGGCTGAATTAAAGAGTAACTCCACTCTTGTTGAGAAAAAAAAAACAATGTCCTCTAAGAGATCAATGTACATTACAGGGATCTTTTATTTTTTTTTAACCACTTCCATACCGGGCCTATTCTGGCACTCCTCTCCTACAAGTAAAAACCATCTTTTTTTTTTTTTTGCTAGAAAATTACTCAGAACCTCCAAACATTATATATGTTTTTTTTTTTTTAGCAGGGACCCTAGGGCAGTGATGGCAAACCTTGGCACCCCAGATGTTTTGGAACTACATTTCCCATGATGCTCAACTACACTGCAGAGTGCCAATGCATCATGGGAAATGTAGTTCCAAAACTTCTGGGGTGCCAAGGTACGCTATCACTGCCCTAGGGAATAAAATGGCGGTTGCTGCGACTTTTTTAGGTCACACGGTATTTGCGCAGCAATTTTTCATGAGTTTAAAAAAATTTAAAAAAAAAACACTGAAGTTAGCCCAATTTTTTGCATAATGTGAAAGATGATGATATGCCGAGTAAATAGATACCTAACATGTCATGCTTTAAAATTGCGCACACTCATGGAATGGCGCCAAACTTCGGTACTTAAAAATCTCCATAGGCAACGCTTTAAAACTTTATTACAGTTTACCTGTTTATAGTTACAGAGGAGATCTTGGGCTAGAATTGTTGCTCTCACTCTAACGTTTGCGCCGATACCTCACATGTGTGGTATGAACGCCATTTACATATGTGGCGTACGTATGACCCCCCTTGTGCGTGCGAGCACGTGGGGACAGGGGAGCTTTAAGTATATATATGTTTTATTCTTTATTTAGTTTTTTTGATTTTTACACTTTCCCTTTATTTTTTTGGATCAATTTTATTCCTATTACAAGAAATGTAAGCATCCCTTGTAATAGGAATATGGTATGACAGGTCCACTTTATGGAGAGATGTGGGGTCAATAGACCTTTCCAGCCAAGGAAAACAGCAGTCTTTACATCTGCCGGGCCAGACGTGATGTCATAACCTCGCACCCGGGCCTCTGAAGGTCATAGAGACTCCTGGAGACCATCTTGTCCACGGTATTCTCTATGGTAAACTTCCACTGCTGGCAGGTTCCTTCTCCGGCTTGCCAATCGCATGGGCCAGCCAATAGAAGCACCGGAGGGTGGTGGGAGGGGGGGGGGATGTACCCTCCCGCCGCCTGTAAAAGAATGATATCTGAATTATGCCTGCAACTGCAGGCATCACTGACACTCAGGTATCTCCACTCAAAGTCGAGAACGTCATATGATGGCCTTGGGCTGGAAGTGGTTTGTAGCAGAATCCTACCTATTTATTTTTTGAAGAAATAGATATTTGTTTCACCGTGTTCTTTTCAGACTGATACTGAATGGGAGGATCTGGTTCATCATAATCACCTGTTGCACTCTCAGTCTTCTGATGAAGAAAGCTGTAGGGTTTGCATTCCTTTATAAGTGTTTAACCCTTGGGGAGCCTTTCACCAAAGCTAAAAGTCCCATTGGAGGGGATGCCTAAAATCTCACTTGTATCTTATTTGTCTTTTGGGAAAAACAGTGAGCCAATCACAAAAGCAGGAAATTACATTTCTGGGGGCATTCTGTACACCAACGGGTTGCCATATTGCATTGAATTTTACATAAGATTACAAAGGCGGCAGACTGAAAGTAATAATTAAATAATCAAATTAGAATACAACCTGGCTTGTGTAGGACTTGTATTTGAGATATAAGTATATATGATTCCCTGATGAAGTCACATGGTGTGTGACGTAACGCGCAGGGCAGAGCCTGAGGGATTGCGGACTGGAAGTGACGTCAAAGGAAGAACGGTACCCCTGTATATGCACTGATTGTATTTACATAAGCTGCATTTTGATATGGGAGCATTCAAATAGTGCATGATTTAAGACGCTCTTAAAGGGACCAGTACCTCAATAACCTGGAGGAAGATCTATCAGGTCATGAGCACCCTACTGAGCGGGAGGCTATACTACAGGAGAACCCAGACATGAGAAACTAACTGGAGACAAGCAAGCTGGATGTGATTGTACATGCGTGTATATCACAAAATTAAGGTTAGGGCACCAAGAGCACAGTGGTGACCGGAAAGCAGTGGCTTATTACCATATGAAGATTTATTGGATATGGAAGTCACAGTTTTTCAACAAATTATATATATAATTTTTTTTTCCATGAAAGTGAAGTTACTGTTTAAGGCATTTGCATGTACTGTATATATCCATTCAGCCATATCTGACTCTTTGCAGTTCTATGGACCAGCTCATTGGGCACCATGTCTGATACTCTTGAAAGACTTTTTTTCTTCCATAGAATAGGTAGGTACGTATTTCTTCAGGACTTTCTTTAACTTTCCCCAATTGCTCAGCCTGCAACTGGCATGCAGAATGGGATGACATGTGCATACCCAGTTTGAACACACATACATATGGACAATTTAGAGAGGAGCCAGTTGACCTACCAGCATTTTTTCAGAGTATGGTAGGAGAACACAAGAAGAACATTCAAACCCCATACAAAGTTATGTGTATCTAAACCCTAAACCTTAAATATAGTGGTTGCATTAATTTTCATTTTTCAGGCATTTGTTTCCTTTACTTTCACCTGGTGATCCTGCCAATAACACACTTTATGTCCTAGGGTGTCAGCACTCACTGTGCTGTATCCATGGGAACAGGAAGGGTAGAAGCCCCCCATAATAGGTACAGCGGGTTTGCAGACCCAGGAGCCCAGAGCAAAGATGGTGGAAACCCCTCATAATGTACACAACAGGTGTGCAAACCTGGGAACTCAGCACAGGGATGATGGGAACCTCTCCTAATGGGTACAGCAGATATGTAGAACCAGGAATTCAGTGCAGGGATGATGGGAACCCCTCATAATGTACACAACAGGTGTGCAAACCTGGGAACTCAGCACACTGATGGTGGGAAGCCCTCATAATGTGTACAGCAGGTGTACAGACCTTGGAACTTAGCACAGGGATGGTGGGAATCCCTCATAATGGGCACAGCAGGTGTGCAGATTCGGAAACTCAGCACAGGGAAGGTGGGGACCCGTCATAATGGGCACAGCAGGTGTGCAGATTCGGGGACTCAGCACAGGGATGGTGGGAAACCCTCATAATGGGCACAGTTGTACAAACATGAGAACTCAGCACTCATAATGAGCACAGCAGGTGTACAGACCTGGGAACTCAGTACAGGGATGGTGGGAATTCCTCATAATGGGCATAGCAGGTGTGCAGACCTAAGAACTCAGCACAGGGATGGTGGGAACCCCTCATAATGGACACAGCAGGTGTACAGACCCAGGAACTCAAAGCCGGGATCTCACCAAATACAGTCCATGAGAGAGGAAAGAATACCCAGAGATAGAAATCTTGAGAATAAGTGAGATTTTTTTGGTGCACATGATGCTCATACAATGTCTTTGCAGCTCTCAACCAATTAAAAATGTAAACCGCGGAAGCCCAGACCCATTCTATGGCTGATGAAGGCTTATTACAGCTCCACTTCCTCATGCGGTGTTGCAGCTGAGTAGTTCAGAAAATCTTTTCTTCTACCTGTATAAGAACAAAATTCTGCAAATAATAACCTTTTAAAAAGCAAAGTGTTAAATATTTAAAAGCTGTTTTTTAATACGTTCTATAATTGGCCCATTCATCCCCAAAGTGCTGGAGCATGTCTTTCTTTCTCTCTTTTTTTTTTACAAGTAGAGCAAAGAAGTCTTCAGCAGAACTGGCTACAGGGCATTTTTTTAGACCTATTTATGATTAACTCAAAGCAAACGACATAAAGAAAACCTGTGGGAGAAACACAGGAGCTGTAATGGTTGACCGCCTTCTGAAAATGCTTTTTGTTTGTCTTACTCTGCCCTCCTTACTTTCTAGGTCACAGGCCTCTCTAGGTCCTACTGTGCATGTTTGTGCCTGGTCAGTGCCTCAAAAAGTACTGCAACCATTGGGTCAACACCACAGCCAGGTATTTATAATTTTCAGAGGGAGACTGCCTGGTGGTCATAGGCATTACAGAAAAATGTTATATTGTGTCAAAGAGAAACCACCAACTAGATGATGTTCGTTGGTATCCTTAACCCTGGGGGGAATCCAAGCACACTTAACCTGTGGATTTTCAGAGAAGAAACAATTAGTCACCCGATTGGAGCTTTAGGTCTAAGAGGCCATTCATCTATCAATGCCACAAGATGTTGATGTTTATTCAGCCTGTTGCCACTAGTTTGAAATATCATGTTGGCCTTTTCAGAAGAGACTTTTAGCAAATAGTTTATACTTCTGAGCTATCCAAGAATGTAGAATCTTCTTGTTCCCATAGCACCACTGAATTGACCTTTTTTTAAGATAAGGTGTAAGAGAGTGCAAAGACAGTTATGGGAAAACTTGGGCCTAGAGTGGACCAGGGTTGATAACCTTTACGGGGTAATCATTGTTTCCCCCCATGATGACCTCAAAGTAAAAGAAGGATGAGTGGTCATTTGATGTCTGCAATCTGAAGAGGCACCATTAGGGAACTTAAGGGAAGTAGAACCAAGTATGATACCAAGAAGCCTATTTCTGCTTCTGAAGCTGCAACTGCAGAAAACTGAGGGTCACACATAGGTTACATCACTTCCTTGTAAAAACGTTATTCAGTCAAACCCAGCATACTGCATGTCCCTGCATGAGAACCACCCCTCTTGGATGAGTTTCACCCCAATGGACTTAGGCATAGACATATCTCTAGGACTAAGCTTGTCTAAGGTGAAGCATATTAACAAGAGGCAGTTCTTAGATGGGGACCCGCAGTATTCTGGCTTTGGTTGAATAAAGCTTTTACAAGGAAGTGACAGCATCAGTTTGCACCTTCAGTTGGCTGCAGGTAAGGTTTTAGGAGTGCGTATGGGCTCCTTGATGTGTGTGGCTGAAAAGGGAAACTGGAGACTGGAAACTGGAAAATCTCTACTTCCCCTGAGTTCTCTAATAGTGCCTCTTCAGATTGCAGACATCAAATGACCACTCATCCTTCTCTCTCCTTGAGGTCCTCATGGGGGCAAACAAAAATTCCAGATAAAAAGGCATCAACATATGTCCACTGTAGCCCCAGTTCCCGTTCACGATCTCTGCACTCTCTCCCTCTCTTCAGCCATCTACCTTATCTTTATGAAGGATGATTCCATGGTGCAATGGGAACAAGTTCTCAAATTCTTGGATATTTAAGAAATATAAACTCTTTACTTCTAAAAAAGGGTAACTTGATATCATTTTGAACTTGTGGCAACGGGCTGAATAAATGTCAACACCTGTAGCACTGACAGGTGGAATCCCTCTTGGAATCCAAGCACTCTTCCCCTGAAGAGCTTCAGAGAACGAATTGGTGGCCACCAGATTGGAGCTTTGGGCCAAAGAGGGCTTCCACCTTTTGCTGCCACAGGTGTTCATGTTTATTCAGTCTGTTGCCATTAGTTTGAAAAGATATCATGTTGTCTTTTCAGAAGAGACTTTTAGTAGAGCGTTTATACCTCATACCTGAGATGTCAGAGAATGTGGAATCTACTTTTTCCTATTACTCCATGGAATTGACCTTCTTAAAAATAAGGTAGAGGAGACCACCATTTGGATGATGTTAGGTGGTATCCTTTGCCATATTACCCTGGAGGAATCCAAGCACTCACCCTGAAGAGCTTCAGAAAAGGAAACACTGGTCGCCAGATTGGCACTTTGGCCTCCCAGTGTATTATGGAAAAGGATACCATCTAACATCATCCAAATGGTGGTTTCTCCTACCTTATGTTTAAGAAGGTCAATTCCGTTGAGTAATATGAAAAATAAGATTCCAAAGTTGGATATCTCAGAGGTTTAACCTATCTACTAAAAGTCTCTTCTGAAAAGGGCCGCATTATATCTTTTCAAACTAATTGCAACAGGCTGACTAAAAACACCTGTGACATTGAAAGGTGGAAGAAAAGAAGAAATGGCTGCACATCCAGAGGTACCAATTGCCTTTTATTTATCACCTTAGTGACACCGAAGACACCAGCATGTGGTCACGTATTGAAAGGTGGAAGCCTTCTTAGGCCCAAAGCTCCAATCTGGTGACAAGCAGTTCCTTCTGAAGGCCGAACGCCAATAATGTAATTTCACTGTAACAATTCACCTATCTTATCTTGCCCCTTTCAAAGATAAGCCAGGTGATGGAAGAGAGGAAGAGACTGCAGAGAATCATTGTTTCCCACACGGACCTCAAAGAGAGAGAAGGATCAGTGGTCATTTGATGTCTGCAATCTGAAGAGGCACAATGAGGGACCTCAAGGGAAACAGAGGCGCTCCAGGCTCCAATCTCTCTCTTCAGCCACACAAATCAAGGAGCCTCTCCCCACCCCTAAAGTGGACCAGGGTTGGACCAGAACCACCTCTCACTGGTGCATTTTACCCACAATGGGTTAAGTCATAGGGAGCTTATAATTATGATTGATGGGGTGAAACCTGCCAGAGAGGGGCGGTTCAGGTCCAACCCTGGGTTCACTCTAGCCATAAGTTAACATCATGGTCTCTGCACTCTCTCCCTTTCTTCTATCACCTACCTTAGACGATAAAGTAGGTGAATAACGTTTTTACAAGGAAGTGACATCATTAGTGTGCAGCCTTCAGTTTTCTGCAGTCATTGGAGAGCTGCCAGACGAAAGCCAATTAACCTGATTCCTAGTGCGGTCCTGTCTTGGACAGCGGAAGAATCCTGGGTTGGGCACACTCCATGGAATGTGGCACTAAGACAATTGGCACCTACCTACCGTGCTCACATTAAGGGGTATTAGGGAAGGTCTTCCTGAGTTGCTTTGTTAATAACTTTGGTCTCCCAATACTAAAGAGAACACATGAGAGAGAGAGGCCCACGGTGCGTGTTATACATTTATATACTACATTTTCAAGTTTCCGTTCCTTCAACTGTAGCACTAGAACAATACGTACACCATGCCATTTAACTATTTCTACATTTCCTGGGCCAGGGTTCGTTCCTTGCACATCATTATTTCCCATGTAAATGCCGAGACGTGGCCTCTTCCTTGATGGTACGGCGATACTGCAAGTCAGCACTCTATTTGCTGTTTAAGTATTGAATATGCAATTAATGGGAAGATATCTGGTCATGCCTAGTAGGGAGAAGAAGGGGAAAATAGCTGAATAATGTAGTTTGGGGGCAAAGTATCAGTGCAGGGTTATATATGAGAGTAATTGATGTTGCTGAATAGCGCTGAATATACATCCCTCTACCGACTCGATGCGTGAACTTTGTCCTCGGAGGATGAATGGGGGAGGCACGTGGAGGCACCTACATTATGTCACCCGGCTTTTTTATGCTAACGACATTCTCCGTTCCTACTTTCAAAGCTTTGCTTCGCTCTCCTTCATCTTTTGAAGAAGCTGGCATCCTGAAACTGAGCGTTTGCCGATCCATGGGTGTTTTAAAGGGGGATTTGCCAAATAGCCAATCTCTTGCGAGAGCCATCTCTTGTGTTGGGGCCCATTCACATCTATGCCTTGGGATAATGCATGTTTACTGATATGTACGTAACGTGGTGCAGTGTGTTTTGGTGCCATTCATTCATTCAACTTTGCAAATGCACCCCAAGGCACACATTGTGTTTTAGCGCACCACCTGTGCATTGTGCTGTGTTGAAAAAAATAATCAGATGCGTTTTTAATGCATTCAGCTAGCCCATTGGAAATGAATGGCCTGCCTAAGGCCTTGTTCACACGTACGGCAATTTTTTTTAAAGCGTGTTTCCACGTGATTGACGTGTAATGTGTTTGTGATGCACTTAGAATTAATGGCACCCAAACACGCATTGCACGTTTGCAGCAATCGTCACCAAAATCTGGAATTGCAGGCAGAATGGCGGTTATTCTGCCCGCGATTCCAAATTGCCAAGTGCGAATGGGGCCTGAAGAGGAATGAGCACTCGGATTGCTCTTCTGGAAGAATTTGACATGCAGTGGGGAGGTGTCTTATCTGTAACCGATTGGCCCCCCGCACAAGCTCACTGCAACCGCATGAACTGCATGAAGTTGTGGGGTGCTTGTAGAGCGGCCCCATTCATGAAGCAACAAGGGGTATCATTTCTGCCACAGCCACAAAGCAAATCATCATGGCCACAGTATGTGTACACCCTTGGCTGTTGCCTCTGTAGCTAAAGGTGGTAGCAGTTGGGGGACAGTAAAACCGTGGCTCTGCTGTAGGGTTTTACTGTCTCCCAACCTCACATGTGAATGAGGCCTTAGACAGAGAGCATGTTAGCACCACAAAGCTCTGCGTTAACACACGTGCATCAACACAATGCATAGTATGCCTTTACATTGTATTCAGTAGTTTTCGTCAGAGAGTCTTGTGACTTCCCTATATCCCTGACACACTGTATATTCATGGTGATGCTGCTGTTACCTATTGCAGCATGGCAGCTGTCTGTGTCATTTTTCCGCTTACTAGACCATGCAAGATGTCCTCCCTATGCTCTTATACCTCCTATAGCACATGTGTCAAACACAAGGTCCGTGGGCCAAATCTGGCCCGCCAGGCCATTTCATGTAACACTTGCAGTCAGGGCTTTTTTTTTCAGCCAGAACCCAGCACACTGTGCATAGCACACTGCTAAACCCTGCAACTATATGTAGTGCACTCCTAAACTCTGCACTCTGTACATAGAGTTCCCCTGAACTCTGCACTCTGTACATAGCCCTCCCCTGAACTCTGCACTCTGTACATAGCGGTCCCCTGAAACCTGCGCTCTGTACATAGCGCACGCCTGAACCTTGTGCCCTGTACATAGCACACCCCTGCGCTCTGTATATAGTGCACCCCTGAACCCTGCGCTCTGTACACAGTGCACTCCTGAACCCTGTTCTCTGTGCATAGCACACCCCTAAATTTTGTACATAGCACATCCCTGAACCCTGCACAGTGTACAGAGCGCACCCTTGAACCATGCGCTCTGTACATAGCACACCCCTGAACCCTGCACTCTGTACATAGTGTACCCCTGAACTCCACACTTAAGGCACTCCTAAATACTATATGATTGTAATATAACAACACTTGACCCCCAAGATCATTTCTGGCACTTTTTTGTTTATATGTAACAATCAGTATTTTTTTGCTAGTAAATTTCTTAGAGCCCCCAAACATATATATATATATATATATATATATATATATATATATATATATATATATATATATATATATATATATATATGTATATATATATATATATATATATGTATATATATATATATATATATATATATATGTATATATATATATATATATATATATGTATATATATATATATATATATATATATATATATATATATATATATATATATATATATATATATATATATATATATATATATTTCTGCCCTTAAAGGCATTTGATCACACCAAGATTGGTGTGATCAAATCCTTTTGATTGTTCTAAATGAGCCGTTGACACCCGGGGAAACCGGAAGTGATGTCAGATCATCACTTCCAGATTACCATATTATAGAGGCGAACTGAGCCGATCCGGTCAATCTGGACTACCGGTGGGGCGGTCCCCTTCCCCTGCTTGTTAAAGCAAAACAGCGGCTAGGGGCCTCCACAGAGTTTAATCAGGCACTGCTCCTGATGCAGTTATCTAGATATCTCGAGGGGATCGTCTTCAAACCATAACGACAAATAGCACACAGCAGATCGTTACAGACATTCAGAGAAATTATACAAATCATGGTTTTCTTATATGACTTAGTTGGAATAGCGGAAAGTCATGCGACCATTTCCATTGCCAAATATCACCAGACAAATCAAGGATGACTGACGGCCGGTAGAGATGTCACAGCAATGGACAGAGGCCTTGTCAGATGTCTACATCCCTTACAGTCTCCACCCAGACACGGATATCAAAGATCAAATAATAGAGATATCAAATCCACCCAGACATTGACTCCAAATGTCATCATCTCTTTTGCACTCGGCAAACACAACCTAGGTTTGTAAAACATCCAGGCCGATCAAACATTTCAGCTAAAAACTCCACCACAAATACAGAACACACTGTACTCTTTCTCTGCACTGGTCCCACGTTAACTTTATTTAAAGGGGAACTCCGGTCCAATCTAAACCTCGGTAGCAAGTATGAACTTAGAGCGCTGCTCAAAGCTGGATGATAACAGGTGTCCCTACCGGTATTGAGAAAGTGGGAGCAGGTGTCAGGCTCAAATTCAGAAAGGTGGACATATGTGGAATAAGAGGGGTCTGTGACCAAGCCCCAGCAGCCAAGGCGAAACAGGTCAGAGGCAGGGGTGTATTTATCATGAGGCAAACAAGGCTTTTGCCTTTGGCAGCATTTTTCAGGGGGGTCCCCCAGGCAGAAGAGACACTACGACCAGTGAGATCACTACAGGGGTGCGGACCACACCCGGGTGACACCCGCCAGAGGGGTGACATCAGGAGCGGCCGCGGACTGAACATTTGGTGACAGAGAAGCAAAGCAGGAGGTGGCGGTGATTGCAGCCTCCGATCCCAGAAGTAGCTCACTTGGCAGAGGAGGTTGGAATCCCAGGCTGTGACCGTGCCTCGGCAGCCTCGCTACACACAGCTGGTAAAAAGGAGGGGGGGTGGGAGTCCCTCTCTCTCACCCCCCTCCCTCTCCCACCCCTCTTTCCCTCACCCCCTCTCGCTCTCTCTCTCTCTCTCTCTCTCTCAAACCCCCTCTCTCCCCCACCTCTTTCCCCCTTCCTTTTACCTCTCAACCCCCTCTTTCTCTCACCCCCCTCTCTGTCTCACCCCATCTCTTTCTCCCCCCCCTCTCTCTCTCTCTCTCTCTCTCTCTCTCTCTCTCTCTCTCTCTCTCTCTCTCTCTCACCCCCTCTCTCTCTCATCCCCATCTCTCTTTCTCACCTCCCCCTCTTTTTATTACCCTCCTCTCTCTCATCCCTCTTTCTCCCTCTCTCTCCCTCTCACACACACACCCTCTCTCTCTCATCCCCCCCTCTCTCTCTCTCTCTCTCTCTCTCTCTCTCTCTCTCTCTCTCACACCCCCCCTCTCTTATCCCCTCTCTCTCTCTCACTCCCTCTCTCTCCGCCCCTCTCTCTCTCACAAACACTCTCTCTTATTCTCCTCTCTCTCACTCCCCCCTCTCTCTCTGTCACCCTCCCTCTCACCCCCTCTCTCTCTCTCACCCTCCCTCTCACCCCCTCTCTCTCCCCCTCTCTCTCTCACCCTCCCTCTCACCCCCCACTATCTCACCCCCTCTCTCTCACCCCCTTTCTCTCACCCCCCACTCTCTCACCCCTTCTCTCTCACCCCCTCTTTCTCTCATCCCCCACTCTCTCACCCCCTCTCTCACCCCCTCTTTCTCTCACCCCCACTCTCTCACCCCCCTCCCTCTCTCACCCCCTCACTCCCCTCTCTCTCTTACCCTTCTTCTCACCCCCCACTCTCTCACCACCTCTCTCTCACCCCCCTCTCTCACCCCCTCTGTCTCACACCCCCCTCTTTCTCTCACTCCCCTCTCTCTCTTCCTCACTCCCCTCTCTCTCTCACCCTCCCTCTCACCCCTCACTCTCTCACCCCCTCTCTCTCAACCCCCACTTTCTCTCACCCCCCTCTTTCTCTCACCCCCGTGCTCTCACCCCCTCTCTCTCTCACCCTTGCTCTCACCTCCCACTCTCTCACCCACTCTCTCTCACCTCCCTCTCTCTCTCACCCTCCCTCTCTCACCCCCTCTCTCTCACCCCCCTCTTTCTCTCACCCCCCACTCTCTCACCCCCTCTCTCCCACCCACTCTTTCTCTCACCCCCGTGCTCTCACCCCCTCTCTCTCATACCCTTCCTCTTACCCCCCACTCTCTAACCCCCTCTTTCTCTCACCCCCGCGCTCTCACCCCCTCTCTCTGTCACCCTTCCTCTCACTCCCCACTCTCTCACCCCCTCTCTCTCACCCCCTCTTTCTCTCACCCCCGTGCTCTCACCCCCTCTGTCTCTCACCCTTCCTCTCACCCCCCACTCTCTCACCCACTCTCTCTCCCCACCACTAAAGAGGTGGAGCTATAATAGAAAGCGGTAGAGCTAAAGAGAAGAGGGTGGGGTTTACAGATTAAGGGGTGGATCTTAAACAGGAAGGGTGGGGCAAATTTAGATGGAGGGTGCCCAATTTTAGTCTTGCCTAGGGCAGCACACAACTAAAATACACCACTGGTGAGGGGGTGTGGCCAGAGCAGTGCTGGCTGAGGGCAAACACAGTCATATCCCCATCTGAAGCACTGAGTTAGTTTGATCAGCACCTTATCCCACATATGTCCATGCCTAGGTACCAAGTAGATTGAAAACACCATCTTCTAATTTTCGTCTACATTGCAGAGTTCAGCTAAACAATTATTTTCCAAATCTGTTTAAGGTCCATTGTGCTCGGGGTAACAACTGTTTGTCAAATTTGGTGTCAAGGCCCCATCCCCTTTTCATTGTCCAATCACACCAATGTCTTTCTATCTATAGGGAATATATTTTTCTTTATTGATATACTGTTGCAGTTTATATTGTATAAGATACTCAAACATCTGCCAAGACCGGAGTTCCCCTTTTACTGAACAAGACAGCTTCAAAAGTCAAATAAATAAAATAAAATGTGTGTTTCTCTGTATTTTTGTAGTATTTATATATTTTTTTTAGGAATCTGATTCAATTTGAGGTATTATATAATGCAACATTGTAACCCTATTTATCTTAGCCTTGTTAAATGCTCTTAAAGGCACAGTCCACCTTTAAAAAAATGAATGCACTAACAATGATAAAATTAAAATGTGCATTTATTATATTTTTAGATTCAGGCCTGCAGAGCAACCCTTAATCAGTGCGTCACGGGTGTAGTGCACTGGCTCTTGCATTGTTCATCCTCAGTTCCAGGTCTGTACGAAGGTAAGACCTTCTGTGATGGTGCTGGAGAAGGCTGTGAATGGACTACAATTCTGGTGATGTCGCTACCCTGCTGTTGGTGCGCTCTACCGTGGATGCAGCTTTGTCTTGTAGTATGTTCACTGGATGATGTGGATGTGTGGGGGTGGAGCCACAAAAATTACAACCTGCAACAAGAAGCACCCTGCAATTTAGGTTGGGTTTAGGGTGCTGGTATTTGGTATTTCTGACCATGCTTTACGTTTAGGCCTAAATATGGAATATTTAAAAAAAAAAATGTAAACATGGCCTAAAAAGTGGATTATACCTTTAAAGTGACTGTCACTGGATAAAAAGTGTAAAGAATTATGAGCTTCAAATATGGTGGGCTCATAATTCCCCTTCCCCTATTTCCTCTGTTCTTGGCTCTGTTCTAGAGCTATGGCCACCTGAAAAAGCTTCACACTTGACACCTCTGGGAGTGTCAGATACATGCACCCTCCACTCCATGCCTTGGTTCCTTTCACTGACCCCTATGACACTGCTGTGGCCTATAGGGATGTACGAGCAGGCGGGAAGAACCATTGTACCCTGCAGGGGGGGGGGGGGCAGGCATCTGGCACACTGGAAAATGCTGAATCTGAAAATTCTTCAGACAGCCATAACTCTGGAACATAGAAAAGATCAAAAGAAGGAGCCACAGGATGAGTGAATATAAACCCTCTTTGTTTGTAAGCGAATAAGTGAATACCAAAGGTTGCTTAAAGGGCCCATTCACTCCGGCATTAACCGCACATGCAGTAAGGCATGTTTAGTTCTGTGTTGCATTAGCGTAGCCCATTCATTTGAATAGACTGCTCAAGACTCTTGTCTTTCAACAACATCATTAGAGATGAGTTTGGTTCAGTCTAAATCATGAAGGAAGATGTAATTGCAGACCCAATCAGTTGCAGGAGGGTCACCCCACAGCTCCACGTACACAAAGGGGATGCCCATGACATCATAGACCTAATATGGCCACTTGACCATATTAGGTCAATGACATGGGCTATATTAGGACATCATTGACCTAGTATGGCCACACAGTCATATTAGGCCAATGACATTATTCATATTAGGCCAATGAAATTGGCCATATTGGGTCAATGTCATTGACTTAACATAGCCATGTAACCTTAATAGATCAATGACATTGATTATATTAGGACATATTATGACATCATTGGCCAAATATGGCCACATGGTCACATTATATTAATGACACCGGCCATGTTAGGTCAATGTCATCGACCCAGCAGGGCCATGTAGCCTTAGTAGATTAATGACATTGGTCATATTAGGCCATAAGTGACCTGATTGGGCCACATGGCCATATTAAATCAATGACATTGGCCATATTAGGCCATATTATGATATCATTAACCCAATATGGCCACATGGTCATATTAGATAAATTACACCGGCCATATTAGGTCAATGCCATTGACCTAACAAAGCCATGTAGCCCTAGTAGGTGAATGATATTGGCCATATTAGGGTATAAATGACCTGACTGGGCCACATGGCCATATTACGCCAAGGACATTGACCACATCAGACCATATTATGACATCATTAACCTAATGTAGTCACATGGCCATATTAGATCATTGACACCGGCCATATTAGGTCAATGTCATTGACCTTACAGGGCCATGTAGCCTTAGTGGGTTTAACGACATTGGCCATATTAGGTCATATTAGGACATAGTTGACCTGGTTTGGCCACATGGCCATATTAAGTCAAAGGCACTGGCCATATTAGACCACATTATGACATCATTGACCCGGTATGGCCACATGGTCAAATTAGATCAAAGACATTGGCCATATTAGGTCAATGCCATCAACCTAACAGGGCGATGTAGCCTTAGCAGGTCAATGACATTGGCCATATTGGGACATATTAGGACATATTTGACCTGATTGGGCTGCATGGCTATATTAAGTCAATGTCATTGGCTATATTAGGCCATATTATGACATCATTGACCTAATATGGTCACATATTAGATCAATGACACTGGCCATATTAGGTCATTGCCATTGACCTAAGATGGCCTTGTGGCCATCTTATGTCAGTGATGTCAGGTGAAACTCTGGCCCCTTTTTGTACTTGTAGCTGCAGAGAATACCCCGAACACAAACGATTGAGCTGGTGCTGACAGCTTTCTTCTGGGTTTGGCTCAATGTGGTTTAGGACAAAACTCAAGCTCATCCTTAAACATCATCACCCAGTCTTCATTGTTGGACCATAGTCCATGTCATCAGGTGGTTACTGCTAGAAGTACTCATCGAGCACTGAACACCAGAGGACTGGTGATAACTGTATTCCTGTGTGTTAGAACCTTTATTACAAAAAACGTGCAGGAGATCGTGTAGTGTGGGGGTGGTGAGGCTAAATTATTATTATTATTATTATTATTTTTTAAAGGTGGCCATAATTGACCTTTAAAAGCATTAAATTTGTCAAAAGTTGCAAGTCCGCAGCAGAAGTTAGCAACCAATTTTCATCATCGTTCGACACAATATATCTTAACAAGGCAGTCATTGGTTTCCTAGGCAATGGCTGCCACCTTTCAGATCATAATTGAACGTGGGGGGGATTAAAAAAAAAAAAAAGTGCAAAGTACATAAAAAGAAAAAGAATTAGATAATAAAAAGTTCTATGGAGGGAATGTCCCCGCCACTGATTACGCTGCTAATTGATCAGCCGCACAGCATGACAAAATCTAACAGCAATCACGGTACTTAGCGGTAATGCTTGGAGCAATGTAGACTACTACCTCCTCGACTTTCGCTGTCTGCTGGCTTGACCTGGATTGGCCGGTTCATCTGTAGAGAGAGGAGAGAGAGCGCACGGGTTAGCGTCACAAAAATACTGTGACATTAAAATACTGTGAAACAATGTAACATGCTTCCAATTACACATTAGTACTGTTAGTAGTGATAATAGTAATAAAATATATATAATAATACAGTATCTCACAAAAATGAGTAGACCCCTCACATTTTTGTAAATATTTTATTATATCTTTTCATGTGACAACACTGAAGAAATGACACTTTGCTACAATGTAAAGTAGTGAGTGTACAGCTTGTATAACAGTGTAAATTTGCTGTCCCCTCAAAATAACTTAACACACAGCCATTAATGTCTAAACCGCTGGCAACAAAAGTGAGTACACCCCTAAGTGAAAATGTCCAAATTGGGCCCAAAGTGTCAATATTTTGTGTGGCCACCATTATTTTCCAGCACTGCCTTAACCCTCTTGGGCATGGAGTTCACCAGAGCTTCACAGGTTGCCACTGGAGTCCTCTTCCACTCCTCCATGACGACATCACAGAGCTGGTGGATGTTAGAGACCTTGCGCTCCTCCACCTTCCATTTGAGGATGCCCCACAGATGCTCTATAGGGTTTAGGTCTGGAGACATGCTTGGCCAGTCCATCATCTTTTCCCTCAGCTTCTTGTCCCTTGTCCCTCCACCAGCCAACGTTGAGAGGAGAAACAGCAGACTGATGCATGATCCTTCAATTGGCTGTTGAGCTGGCTATTTGATAGACCTTCAGAAACAGCCCAATGGCCAAATAAAGGAGCACACATGGCAGGCTGACAATGCTGATGCCAACTGAGAGGCATTTGCTTAGCGTTGCCAGCCTGCAACTGGAAGTGTTGTTACTGGCGGGATCTCCAGATAAGAAATTTTGCAACAAACTCACCAAAAAAAAAAAAAAAAAAGACTTGCTTAAGAAAACTGTATACAGCGAGGTGTGATAGCAAACATACTAATTAACCGATCATGGGTTTAAAACAAACACTTCAATTACTCCAGGTCAGTGACACTCTTGTCATTCTCTGAAGCGGGGGTCACTGCCCGCCATACCCAGCCAGATATATGATCCCCGATTGTGCCACAGGTAGAATCAATTAATCCACATCAGAAGCGATGAGTCCGGTTCCCATAATGAGTATCAACTTGACATAAAATGTTCTAATTACATGGCGGAAGAATGAATGGGAAGTAATTAGGATCCCCGCTCGGCGCTCCTCGGTGAAGGAGGGCGTTGACGGAGAGAAAAGTGGACCTTTAATTGCCTGAGATTGGATTTTACTGTAATTAGAACAGTTGGCTGGAGATGTTGCATTAAGCTTTATGGTGATTAAAGAAAGGAGAGCAGACCTTCACTAGGGATGGAAATACACCTTCACCGTGCCTTGGATGGAGTTACATCCACAAAGAGGTACTATGTCCTATCTGAGACCCAGGTACTGGCCAGCTCAGGGATGGTGGGAACCCCTCATGGTGGCAGAGCAGGTGTACAGACCCCGCATACTCAGCACAGGGATGGTGGGAACTTCTTATAATGGGCACAGCAGGTGTACATACATGGGAACTCAGCACAGGGATGGTGGGAACCCCTCATAATGGGCACAGCAGGTGTACATTCTGGGCAACTCAGCACAGGGATAGTGGGAACCACTTATAATGGACACAACAGGTGGGCAGACTGAGATGGTGGGAACACCTTGTAATGGGCACAGCAGGCATATAGACTGTGGAGCTCAGCTCAGGGATGGTGGGGACCCCTCATAATGGGCACAGAAGGTGTACAGACTTGGGAACTCAGCACAGGGATGGTGGGACCCCCCCCCCCATAGGGGGACAGCAGGTGTACAGACATGGGAATTCAGTGCAGGCATGGTGGGAACCCCTCATAATGGGCACAGCAGGTGTACAGACCTGGGACATCTGCACAGGAATGGTGGGAACCCCTCATAATGAGCACAGCAGGTGTACATTCTGGGCAACTCAGCTAACCAAAACCTCCTCCTCATTCCCAAATACCGCTACAAAGCAAAGGGAGAACGTAGATTTGCAGTCCAAGGACCTCGACTATGGAATGCTCTCCCAACCAACCTCCGCATGGAAGAAAACCACCAGGCCTTCAGGAAAAAACTAAAGACCTTCCTTTTCTAGAAGCTGGCTACAGAGAATACATCTAGCGCCTTGAGGCGATTCAGTTCGCAATTGCAGCGCTTTACAAATCATTCATTCATTCATTCATTCATTCATTCACATGGATAGTGGGAACTACTTATAATGGACACAACAAGTGGGCAGACTGAGATGGTGGGAACCCCTTGTAATGGGCACAGCAGGCATATAGACTGGGGAGCTCAGCTCAGGGATGGTGGGAACGCCTCATAATGGACACAGCAGGTGTACAGACCTGAGGACTCAGATCTCACTGATAGAGTCCTAATAAACAGGAAAGAATGTCAATGGGTTTACCATTTCTGCCTCTGCCAGACACTGAAATATTAGTCTCTGGTGGAGTGACCCTTTAAGTCAGGTGATCCTGTACAATGGTATTTGGCATACAAGCGGCTGAGTGTTGTAATTCCATAAAGGAGAGATGTGGTGAGAGCTGGGCACACAGAGAATTATTACAAAGCTCCTGACCCAAACAAATCACTCACAACCCCGCTCGCTTCCCCTACAAAATCATCCTGGCCTGCTAAACCCAACATAGATCACAGGAGACAAGCCATAATCCATCCATCCATGTATTGATCCCTCCTCTGCTTTCCATGTTCCCTAGACAGGGACAGAGCGAGAGGCCGGCTGGGTCAGCTCAGGTTCAGCAGCAAACCGTTCGACTCGGATGAATTTTTCCAGTTTGCCGCAGCAGTGACAGAACTGGTTATACAACGCCATCTGTACAGGACTTAAAGGGAACCTGTCACCAGACCAGTCATTTTAACAAAATTCTTCCCATGAGATTAAATGTGCATTTAATGTCCTAAATTCATGTTATTTACCTGTAAAAGTCTCCCTTGTATAGACATCTGAGACTGCTGCTGGGTGCCGCCATCTTGGATGTGATGTCAGCAGCCCCAGCAGACTCAGAGCTGTCACTTAAGTAGTGTAAGGCTGGCCATACATTATACAATTTTCTTGTACAACTTTCCATTAGATTTACCAAAACCATATAATAGGAGGTCAAAACTAAACACTTTCAATTTGTATGCAATCAGGCAGGCCCTTGCACTACATAGTTGAAGGTAAATCTAAAGTACATTGAATAAGAAAAATGTATGGTGTATGGCCAGCTTAAGTATAGTTAATATAGTGCTCCCCTTTACTTCTCAACCAGCAGCTACATAAAAGGTTATGTAGAGGGATCAGAGACTGCAGACATACTACAGGTAATGATCAGAGACTGAAGGCATGCTCCAAAAGATGGTCAGCGACTGCAGACAAACAAAAGGAGACCAACAAAGACTGGGTGTGTCCAATGACTATATGTGCTGGCCAGCATGTACAGTCATTAGGCACACCCAGTCTTTGTTGGTCTCCTTTTGTTTGTCTGCAGTTGCTGACCATCTCTTGGAGCATGCCTTCAGTCTCTGACCATCTCCTCTATTATGTCTGCAGTCTCTGACCATCTCCTGTAGTATGTCTGCAGTCTCTGATCATCTTCTATAGCATGAATGTGGTCTCTGGCCATCTGTTGTATCATGTCTACAAACTCTGATCATCTCCTGTAGGATGTTTGCAGTCTCTGACCATCTCCTGTAGTATGTCTGCAGTCTCTGACCATCTCCTGTAGTATGTCTGCAGTCTCTGACCATCTCCTGTAGTATGTCTGCAGTCTCTGACCATCTCCTGTAGTATGTCTGCAGTCTCTGACCATCTCCTGTATTATGTCTGCAGTCTCTGATCATCTTCTATAGCATGCATGTAGTCTCTGGCCATCTGTTGTATCATGTCTACAAACTCTGACCATCTCCTCTAGAATATCTACAGTCTCTGACCATCTCCTGGAGCATGTCTGCAGTCTCTAATCATCTCTTATAGTATGTCTGCCATCTCTGACCATCTCCTGTATCATGTGTGCAAACTCTGACCATCTCCTCTAGAATATCTACAGTCTCTGACCATTTCCTGTAGTATGTCTGCAGTCTCTGACCATCTCTTGTATCATGCCCACCGCGTCTAACCATCTCCTCTTGAATATCTACAGTCTCTGATCATCTCCTGTAGAATGTCTAAAGTCTCTGACCATCTCCTGTAGTATGTTTGCAGTCTCTAACCATCTCCTGTAGTACGTATGCAGTCTCTGACCATCTCCTGTAGTATGTTTGCAGTCTCTAACCATCTCCTGTATTATGTCTGCAGTCTCTGACCATCTCCTGTATCATTTCTGCAGTCTCTGTCTCCTGTAGCATGCCCACCATCTTTGATCACCTATTATACTATGTCTGCAGTCTCTTACCATCTGCCATTGCTTATCCACAGCCTCTGACTATCTCCTGTAGTATGCCCACCGTCTTTGATCACCTACTATACCATGTTTGCAGTCTCTGACCATCTGCCATTGCTTGCCTACAGCCTCTGACCATCTCCTGTTGTATGTCCAGTCTGTGATGGTTTTCTGTAGTATTCCTTAGACTGAACATGTGAATATGTGGGCCATTTGGTGATGTTGGATGCTGTAATTGAGGCCCTCCATCTAATGTGGGTTGACCATCACCGGTCCACTATGACACCATGCTGAAATTGCCAGCCACAGTTCACCCACGATGAAGATGAGATCTGACGGAATAATCCAGATTGGCTCTCCATCAGCCTTCCCTGACCCCCTCATCATCCATGACATCAGCACACATTCAGAATGACCCCCGCTCCTTGTATGGACCCCTCATTACTCCACAAAGCACACCATTGTCTGCGGAGAGCCCACTCCTTTCTAAGATTAATCTGTTGGCAAATCTGCCTTTTCCCCGTAATTGTGGCCAAAAACCTCAACTGAGGCCCCCCGCCACCCCGCCCCCAACTCCTTTGGCATCAACACGTGCGGATACATTAAACAAGACATTCCATTAATTCCTTCATCATCATAAGTTAAGAGCGGCACATACTCTTTAAATATTCATTCAGCTATGAAAACTGAGCATTAAAATTTTAATAATGTCAAGCTCGTTTGAACCGTTCTCCTCGGGGACCGTTACAATACAATTAAAAATAAATAGGATGATTGATCGCCTGGGCTGCCTCACCTGTCCGGCTCTACCGCTGCCCAGAGAAAAAAAAGGGGGATAGCAACTGGGGGGCCGAATGCTCAGGCAGAGAGCCGTAAGCTCTAGTGTGGTGTTAGTGGATTAGACGTGGACCGTTACAGTAAACTACGTTGACTTATTTTTCAAGGTGCAGGCTCCAGGGATCCATAGGATTATATTATAATTCAAGTTTTGAAAGGCCTCATGATATCACTTTTTTATTATGGACAACCCTTTGCACAATGTTCACCAGCAGCGGCAATAATAACCTGAATTACGTACAAGAAAAATAGAAATTAAAAAAGAAAAATTCAGTACGACTCTAGATGGCATTTCCCCATAGTTTTTCCCTTTAAAATTGTTGTAAGTTCAGCAAAATCCCTGCTGTGTTCCCAGAAATCCGTTGAGCTGCTAACTTCCTGTTTAGCTGACAACGCTGCCTCTGCTGCACTGAGACCTCCAACAGGTCTTCTCATCCCTGCCAAGTCCACCTCCCCTCTCCTTAACCCCCTCCCCTCATTCTGCAGTTGAGCAGGGCTGCCAACGGTAATGGGTGTGCCAAACAGCATTGTGCGGCAGCACCATGTACTTTTGTGTGGCGCTTATTTTGGAAAAGGGTCAGGGAAATTTTTTTCCGTGTTTCTCGTGCATAAGGCAGCTCATTGATATGAAAAGACTTCCCTACATGCGGCACGCAAGAAAAACACATGGTAAGACCTCCTTACTTGGTTGCACCTGCACCTTGGCGCTTGATGAACCAGGTCCATTGCAACAAAAGAGTTGTCCTACAGGTGATGCGTGGAAATGCATGTGCACTTGGTCGCACCTAGACCTTGGTGCGTGATGAACAAGATCCAGTAAAAATGAATGAGCTGTCCTACACGCGACGCACGGGAAATGAACGCGCATTTGGTCACACCTATACCATGGTGCTTGCAGAACCAAATCCATTGCAATTAATGGGCTGTCCTACAAGCGACGGGTGGAGACGCACGCATGCTCGGTCGCACCTGTAGGTGTTAACTTAGTCTCAGGGAAATATGGAGTCAGCTTTCCAAACCAATTACTCCAAGCAAGTGTGCCTACCAGAAACCAAAGGCAACCAGGCAACGGCCAACTTCAGGAGCCCATATTAGCCTCCATATCTGGCTCAGCCTCTGTTCCCCTTTAAGATATCAGTTCCATAGTTTCAGGCGCCTTTGCTTAGCCTTAGCTGCCATTCATGGCCCTATCATTCCAAGTGACCTCCATGGAAAGAAGGCAGAGCCATTCTGCAAGAAAAAGAAAGAAAAACACATGGTAACACGTCCGTACTTGGTTGCACCTGAACCATGGCGCTTGATGAACCAGGTCCATTGAAACAAATGAATTGTCCTACAGGTAACACGTGGAAACGCATGCGCACTTGGTCGCACCTAGACCTTGGTGCGTGATGAACAAGATCCATTGAAATTAATGGGCTGTCCTACACGCGACGCACAGAAAATAATTGCGCACTTGGTTGCACCTATACCATGGTGCTTGCAGAACCAAATCCATTGCAATTAAAGGGCTGTCCTACAAGCGACGGGTGGAGACGCATGCATGCTCGGTCGCACCTGTAGGTATTAACTTAGTCTCAGGGAAATATGGAGTCAGCTTTCCAATCCAATGACTCCAAGCAAGTGTGCCTACCAGAAACCAAAGGCAACCTAGGAAATATGGAGTCAGCTTTCCAAACCAATGACTCCAAGCAAGTGTGCCTACCAGAAACCAAAGGCCAACTTCAGGAGCCCATATCAGCCTCCATATCTGGCTCAGCCTCTGTTCCCCTTTAAGATATCAGTTCCATATTTTCAGGCGCCTTTTCTCAGCCTTAGCCGCCATTCACGGCCCTATCATCCCAAGTGGCCTCCATGGAAAGAAGGCAGAGCCATTGTCTGCGGCTCTTCAATGATTCTATTAACGCGCCCTTCCACCGCATTATATCGCTAATGCTTCCACACAATGGAGTGACATACCTGGAGTATTTTCCAACCCCCCTCGTAATTTATCGCTTTTTTCCGCCGCGGGAATATGTTGTTTGAAAGCTGCGCGTACACAGAAAAAACAAACAAACAAAAAAAAAGCCGCACGCGGTTATCTGCCGCGCAGCATTTTCCTCTCAAAATTGAGTTAATGTTTTATTATTTCATAATTCAATAGGAGAGGGTGCTTAAACAAGCGGGGCTTTGATTAAATGTGGGAGAAGAGCCATCGCGCAGGAACAAGACAGTTGCAAGTGCCAAAAACTCTGATAAATCCCTTTTCAAAACGGCCAACTGGGAGCGGAAGGTATTAGCGGAAGATTATGCGGAGTAAGGTAACAATTCCCCCAGATACGACTTTAAAATGAACTTTTCATGTTAATCTACCCAATTAGTGATTCTTTTATGCTCCTTCCCCGTCCAAGATGTACAATTCTCTCGCATTGCCGGCTGTTTTGGCTTTGTTTCCATGAAAGTCTATGGAAACCCCAACAATTTACTTTTATTATTTGCTCCCATTTTGTCTGTTAAAGCTGAACTCCGGCATCAGCAAATATTGTCCAAAACCATTCAGCATGTGTTTTCTTCCTTGAATCACAGGGTGCATTACTTCCAGAACTACACTTCCTGTAACAAAGACCGCTCACTGTTGCTCTCTCTCCTTGTGCAGGGTGACTGGTCTTGTCTCCGCCCCTGCCTCTAGTTTTGTGCAGGCAGCCTGTAGTGGGCGGAGCCTGATGGGCCTCTCCCACACCTCTGTTCTCTCTCTCCTTGTGTAGGGTGACTGGTCTTATCTCCGACCCCTCCTGTCAATTTCTGCAGGAAGCCTGTAGTGGGTGGAGCCCGATGGACCCCTCCCACACCTTTGCTCCCGCTCCTTGTGCAGAGTGACAGGTCTTGTCTCCGCCCCCTGCTGTCGTTTTCTGCAGGCAGCCTGTAGTGGGCGGAGTCTGGTGGGCCCCTCCCACACCTCTGCTCTCTCTCCTTGTGCATAGCTCCCAACTGTCCCTGATTTCGAGGGACTGTCCCTGATTTGGAGCAATGTCCTTCTGTCCCTCTTGCCCCCTCATTTGCCCATCATTTTGGTCTCAAATCTATATCTATATAGTTGTAATGCACTTTTTATCTTTCAAAAAGTGTTTCCCAGTGCTAAACCTTTCATTCAAATTCTTGCTGCATTTGTAAATGTTAAAAAGCCAATATAAAGGAATAGTGGTGACAAAAAAAAAAATCCCTTGTGGATTTAATTAACCTTTTTTTTAGTTTATTTTCCTTAAAGGAAGTGTGGCGGGGGCGTGTCCTATGCCTACATGCATTTGCTAGTAGGTGTCCCTCATTCTCATCTCAAAATGTTGGGAGGTATGCTTGTGCAGGGTGACTGATCTTGTCTCCGCCCCCTCCTGTAGTTTTCTGCAGGAGGCCTCTAGTGGGTGGAGCCTGGTGGGCCCCTCCTACACCTCTGCTCTCTCTCCTTGTGCAGGGTGACTGGTCTTCTCTCCGCCCCCTCCTATAGTTTTCTGCAGGAAGCCCGTAGTGGGCGGAGCCTGATGGACCCCTTCTACTGCTCTGCTTTCTGCACAGAAGCTCCACCCACTACAGGCTCCTGCAGAAAAGTAAAGGGGGGGGAGACAAGACCAGTCACCATTGGTGTGCGCAACATTAGGGTGTGCACCCCAGAGCACAAACACACATGCGTGTATTTCAGCAGAGCAGTGGGCACTGCTCAGTAGAGCAAAGATTGGTGTCAGTAGGGCAGTGAGCGCTGCTCAATAGAGCAAAAATTGCTGTCAGTAGGGCATTGAAGGGTGTCAGTAATTTTTTATTCATTTTTTAAAAATTATTTTTAACAATTTTATTTTCTTTTTATTATTTTTTACAATATTATTTTTTATTATTTTTTTTACAATTTTTTTTAGGAGCCCCATTATTGTTAACAATTTTATTTTCTTTTTATTATTTTTTACAATATTATTTTTTATTATTTTTTTACAATTTTTTTAGGAGCCCCATTATGGGGCTTTGGTGAAATATCAAGGGTCTAAATCAGGGGGCTCAAACTGGCGGCCCTCCAGCTGTTGCGAAACTAGGAGTCCCATGAGTCATTGCAAGGCTGACAGTTACAAGCATGACTCCCACAGGCAGATGGGACTTGAAGATTTGCAACAACTGGAGGGCCGCCAGTTTGAGACCCCTGGTCTAAATAGGCCGCGGATGTCTCACTTTTGAGACAGAGAAAGAAACTGAGAACAATGATTCCCCAGTCTCTTTCTTTGCAGCCTGCAGTATACATAGTTTACTATGCTTCAGACAGGAGAGATTGGTACAGATCACTCACTGTGTTCATTCAGAAAGGGAAGGGGTTGGTTAATGAAATATTTACCAGCCTCTTCCCCACTTCTAAGAGGAGAGGAGGGAAGCTGGCAGCACTGCAGGGGGGAGACAGAAAAAGGGGTGATTAGGGTGTGCCCAGGAACACTTAGAAGTTACCCTTCTAAGCAGACGGTGCGTTGTTTGGCGGTCGGAGGCGGGTCACTTATTTTGGCCTTAGCGGTATATTTAAATCTAAATTAAAAAGACCCACTAATAGTAAAACATGAATCAAAAGGAAAAGCATACTAAACAAGCAGGTATGGGAGAAGTGGTGTATCGCATGTCAATCCATAATAACAGGAGGTCCATTGCAGACCGGCGCCCTAATGCTCTACGTGTTTCACAACCAAAATTTGTAAAAATCAGTTTGGGCTGAAGTCTGGCTTTACAAATAGATTATTCAACTTTTGGCAAAAGCCCAACAAAGGCAGCTTCTCATTCCAAAAAAAATTCCACCTTTTAAGGTGCCCTTCTAAGTGGACGGCGCACTGTTCGGCGGTCGCAGGCGTATTACTTATTTTGGCCTTAGCGTTATATTTAAATCTAAATCAAAAAGACCCACTAATAGTAAAATTTGGATCAAAAGGAAGAGCATACTAAACCAGCGGGTATAGGAGAAGTGGTGTATCAAAGATCGGTCCATAATAACAGGAGGACCGGCGCCCTAATTCTCTACGCGTTTCACATCCAAAAATTGTAAAAATCAATTTGGGCTGAAATCCAGCCTCACAAATAGATAATTCAATTTTTTTGGTGGGAGCCCAACAAAGGCAGCGTCTCGTTCCAATGCCGAAAAAAAAAAATCCACCTTTTAAGTTGCCCTTCTAAGTGGACGGCGTGCTGTTCCGCAGACGCGGCGGTCGCAGGCGGGTCACTTATTTTGGCCTTGGCTGGTTTATTTAAAACGAAATCATTTATGGTCAATAACGGCGGGTTATGAAAGGTCAATAACATTCAATTATTCATCCTCTGCTCTTGTGTACTCCCCGGCCACAGAAGCCGCGCTCCGAACGGATTTTAATGAATTAAGCATAACGTGGGAATTTGGGAGGATAAAGGATAAAAAAAAAGAAAAAAAAAAACAAAACTTTGCCTACAAAAAAAATAAGTCAAAGGCTTAAAAAAAAAAAAAAAAAAACAGAGAGAGAAAGAGAACAGATGCTGAGCACTTCAGGATGTCTCGGGAAGGGTCTTCGGAGCAACACGTGAAGAATTTCACCCGGTTGGTAAGAAGCCTTTAATAATCATTAGATGCAGATGCGGCGGCGGCTTCCAGAGCGAGCGGCGGATGAGGTTAAAGAGAACCTCCCGGCTGGGTAAAAAAAAAAAAGACTTCCGTAGATTTAAAGTGGAGCTGCCATGAAAATCAAACACTTTAGATCCCTTGGCAAGGCTTTATGAAATTGCGTTAAAAGTAGCGTGCTTCTTCTTCTTTACCGTAAATACTAAGACACTGAATGGGGAGACCTTGCTCAGGCAAAGCTACAGTACCATGGTCTCTGACCAGCAGGAGCATTGCGGGTGTTTGCCATCAATAAAGATTGCTTCCTAACAGACTCGTTGGGGGATACCGGGATCAGCAACTGCTGATTTGCAGCACCACTAAGAGGGAAGCAGAACTTGCATATGTAATAAACCAATATGGCTGCCGCTATGTATAAACTCTAGGTAGAAGTTAGGTTTCTAACACACGTTTAGGCAAGGTGCATGCCTATGCGCACATGCGCAAAATCTCACGTTTTCCCAACATGCAGAGAGACGCGTTGCACCCCCCCCACAAATCTGCAAACGCGCGCGTTTTTGCGAGTGCCGGACCACATCGCGCCGCAGCGCTATGCGCTCCGTTGCGGCACCTTTTAGGAAAAGAGTCAGAGACTTCTTTCCTGCATTTCTGGTGCATAGGGCAGCCCATTGGAAGCACTTCAACCACCCCTAAGAAGCGTTTAAGCCCACCTTCCTCCTCCCACACGCACCTAGGAACTTAACCCCTTCCTGCCCAGCCTATTGTCAAATGGGACATTTGTTGTTACAGGAAGACATCATATAACGTCCTCCTGGAATGCGCCTCGTGCGCGCCACCCCACGGGCCGCACTCTGTCGCGATCTGTCCACTGGACACAGCCAATGACTGATCAGTGTTTTTTATTATTACTATCCTGTTTCCCCGAAAATAAGACCTAGCGTGATTGTCGGTGATGGCTGCAATATAAGCCCTACCCCCCAAATAAGCCCTAGTTAAAGTCCTTATAGGTCTTATTTTCAGGGTAGGGCTTATTTTCGGGGAAACAGGGTAGGGCTTATTTGGGGGGTAGGGCTTATATTGCAGCCATCACCGACAATCACACTAGGTCTTATTTTCGGGGAAACAGGGTATACAGGATTGTATAGCACCAACAGTTAGCGCAGCGCTTTACTGGCCAGCTGCTGGTACCATGTGATTGCTGTGACCAATCACAGAAGATCACATGACAATTGTAAACAATGGATGACTTCCTTTCATGCCATCCATTGTGTACACTTGTGTTGCTAGCTGTGATTGGTCAAAAAGTGATCACATGGTACAGACAGGGCCAATCACAGCCCATCTGTACCATGGGATTAGCTTTGGCCAATCACAGCTAATCACGACAATACACACTGAATGAATCTATTTAATTCAGTAAAAATGGTTGTTTATACCAGTGGAATTCACTGGTATAAGCAATCATAATGTAAAAAAACAAAATCCAGATCACTTCTCCAGAGTAGTACAAGTAAAAAAAAGAAAAAGAAAAATGAAAAAGTAAAAAAAGAAAAAAGAAATGAAAAAAAATATTAAAATGTATTTATTTATTTTTCTTTTTAATTCCTTCATTTACCAAAAAATGGTGACACAAAATGACAACGTCACAAAGCCCGCCATGCCTCTTACCAAATACCTTGGACTGTCTACTTTCCAAAAAAAGGGGGCATTTGGCGGGTATTTGTACTTTCCTGGCATTTTCAGGCCTCAAGAAATGAGATCGGCTGTCAGTATAGCAGGAATGATCAATTTCCAGATATACACCATAGTTTGTGGAAGTGTAGAAGTGTAGTAGAATACATTTTGGCCTAAATGGATGAAGAAAGATTATTTATTTGCAAAATTTTATAACAGAAACGACGATAAACGAGTTTTTAAAAAATAAAAATAGCCAGTGGTGGTTAATTTAAATACCACCAAAAGAAAGCTCTAAAAAATTATAAAAATTTCATATGGGAACAGTATTGCATGACCGCGTAATTGTCATTCAAAGTGTACTGAAAGCTGAAAATTGGCCTGGGCAGAGAAGGGGTGAAAGTCCTCGGTATTGAACGCGCAAGAGGGGTGCCTAGCTATGAAAAAATGGATGGTGCTACAAGTGTTACACATCGCCGTGCATGCTGGAGTAAGAGCAATAATTCTAGGCCCATTATTAATGGGTAACTCTAAACTGATGACCTTTAGGAGCTTTTAAAGCATCGCTAATGGAAAATTACGTTTTTATTAAATTTTTTTCTATGGAAGCACATAGTTTTAAGAACTACGTCCAGATCTTGGTATCTTGGGAAACTCCATATATAGAGGAAACAGCTCGCTTCAAGAAATGGCACTTCTTGTATAAATGGTGCTCAAAGGAAACAAAGAACAGCCATAGTGCAATATTGCCAAATAAAAAAGTAAATGTATTAAGTAAAAGAAGCTGCTTACATCAAGTAAGAATAAAAATCGCAGTAAGAAACAATGGGAGTAGTGACAGACTCGCCTCCTCACCGCACTTCCTGACGTCACAAGGCTCCACCCGACGCGTTGTGTCACTGGTCACGTGACATCCTCAGGGAGGTAGTCATGACGCAACGCGTCGGATGGAGCCTTGTGATGTCATTTCCGGTGGCGTTTTACGGAAGTGCCGTGAGGAGGCGACTCATTAGGTGCAACCTCATCTTTTATATGTTAAAATAATAAAATTAAAAATTAAATTGGGTAATATATTGTGTTTGTGTGCCCTAAAACTAACTTCAGTTTGTTTTTTACTAAAATTTTTAATGGGATAAACTGCTAACACCATGTGACATAAAAAAAAATGTATATATATGAAAAAGCCTGTGGACATTTTTAAAGCATGGCCTATGGAGATTGTTACGTACTGTAGTTTGGCGTCATTCCGCGAGCGCACCCAATTTTAAAGCATGACATGTCAGGTATGTATTTACTCAGCCTAGCATCATCTTTCATCTTTTTTATATTCGACAAAAAAATTGGGGTATATATTATGTTTCCTTTTTTTTTTTTTAATTCATTAAAATTAATTTTTTCCAAAAAAATTGCATTTAAAAAAACCACCGTGCAAAAAATATATTATGTTTTCTTTTTTTTCAATTCATTAAAATACATTTTTTCCCAAAAAATTGCATTTAAAAAAACCACTGCGCAAAAAATATATTATGTTTTCTTTTTTTTTTCAATTCATTAAAATTAATTTTTTGTTAAAAAATTGCATTTAAAAAACCACTGCGCAAAAAATATATTATGTTTTCTTTTTTTTTTCAATTCATTAAAATATATTTTTTCCAAAAAAATTGCATTTAAAAAAACCACTGCGCAAAAACCGCGTGACATAAAAAATTGCCATGACCGCCATTTTATTCTAAGTAATTTTCTAGCAAAAAAAAAATAATGATTTTAACTTGTAAACAACAAATGTCAGAAAAAAAGGCTGGGTCCTTCAGTGGTTAATCACCCAATCATGTGCAGGAAAAAAAAAAAAAAAAAGATTTTCCTTGATATTTGCACAATTGTAATAAATACAGCTTGACTTGGCCTAGTGCTTTGCACTTACTCCAAATGCTTCCACATCAACGTCCTTGTTACTAGAAATCATCTCAGGGTAGAATGGTTCCCGTATAAATGGGATACAAAAGCCGTTTCTTCGTCTCTTATTTACTTTTCAGCCTTCTCTGGCCATAAAACACCCGCCATAAATTGTAACACAACCCAAGGAAAAAAAAAAAAGAAGCTATATATATATTTTTTTTACAACGGCCAGTGCTAAAACATCAAATGACACATTTGGAAATATATATATACGCTGCGTGTGAGCCGTCCTGAAACGCTGAGGATATATTTACAAGATATAATGATATCTAAGTGTTTTTCATCTGTCTTATCGTATAGTAGAGCCTACATAGACATTCTATTCCATATTGCTTTATGTGCTAAAAAAAAAAAAAAGAAAAAAAAAAAATACGTCTGGAATTTACAGTAATATGAAATATGTTCTGTTACTTTCCATATAAAAGCAGCTAAAGTTTAGAGACTTGCTCTGCGGAGATATATTTTTAAAGGCAGCCCATACAAATCAACTCTAGGTCTAACCACTGGCAAAAGCTATCATGTAAATTATATAAAAAAAAAAAGATTATAAACAGGCAGCATAACAAAAGTATCTAGTATATAGGAAGGAAACAAACAGATTATGTTGGTCTGAAGCCAATACATTTTTTTTTACGTATTTGTGCCTTAAACCAATAACATATTTTATTTTAAGTGTATGTTTTGTTTTTTGTTTTTTTTATATATGATATAACTTGTTGATGCTGGGGTGTTGACCATATGTTTTTCTTGTTTGTTTTTTTTTGCGTTTTATTTGCCTTTAAAGCAATAAAATATTTTTTTTTGAAGTGTATGTTTTTTTTGTTGTTGTTGTTTTGTTTTTTATCTGAAGCCCATAAACTTTTGTTTGAGGGTATGTTTTTTAAAATTAAAGTGTGTTTGCTTATATAATATAACTTGTTGGTGCAGGTGATGACCATTGGGCACCACATCCCTATACTGCCTTGAAAAAGTATTCATACTACTTGAAATTTTCCACATTGTGTCACGTTATGACCGAAAACGTAAATGTATTTTATTGGGATTTTATGTGATAGACCGACACAAAGTGGCACATAATTGTGAAGTGGAAGGAAAATAATAAATGGTTTTCAACATTTTTTTACAAATCAATATGTGAAAAGTGTGGGGTACATTTGTATGGCGCCCCCCGGAGTCAGTACTTTGTAGAACCGCCTTTCTCTGCAATTACAGCTGCAAGTCTTTTTGGGGATGTCCCCACCAGCATTGAGTGACATTTTTGCCCATTGTTCTTCGCCAAATATCTCAAGCTCTCTCAGATTGGATGGAGAGCATCTGTGAAGAGCAATTTAAGTCCTGCCACAGATTCTCAATTGGATTTAGGTTTGGACTTTGACTGGGCCATTCCAACACATAAATATGTTTTGATCTAAACCATTCCATTGTAGCTCTGGCTGTATGTTTAGGGTCGTTGTCCTGCTGGAAGGTGAACCTCCACCCCAGTCTCAAGTCTTTTACAGACTCTAATGCCGCGTACACATGAGCGGACTTTTTGACCAGACTGGTCCGACGGTCTATCCGGCGGACTTTCGGCGGACTTCCCATGGACTTTCCGAATAAACGGACTTGCCTACACACGATGACACCAAAGTCCGACTGATTCGTACGTGATGACGTACGACCGGACTAAAATAAGGAAGTTGATAGCCAGTAGCCAATAGCTGCTCTGGCGTCGGTTTTCGTATAGCATACAGACGAGCGGACTTTTCGATAGGAACTGGGTCCGGCAGATTTCCGACGTAAAGATTTGTTCCAAATCTAAAGTCTGTCAGCTTTTCGACCAAAAAAGTCCGCTGCAGGTCCGATGAAGCCCACACATGGTCGAATTGTCCGCCGGACTCGGTCCGACAGACCAGTCTGGTCGAAAAGTCCGCTCGTGTGTACGCAGCATAACAGGTTTTCTTCTAAGATTGCCCTCAACTCTTCCCATCAATTCTGACCAGCTTCCCTGTCCCTGCTGAAGAAAAACATCCCCACAACATGATGCTGCCACCACCATGTTTCACAGTGGGGATGGTGTGTTCAGGGTGATGTGCAGTGTTAGTTTTCTGCCACACATAGTGTTTTGCTTTTAGGCCAAAAAGTTCAATTTTGGTCTCATCTGACTGATCTGTGTCCCCCACATGGCTTCTCACAAACTGCAAATGGGACATCTTATGGCTTTCTTTTCAACAATGTCTTTCTTTTTGTCACTCTTCCATAAAGGTCAGATTTGTGGAGAGCACAACTAATAGTTGTCCTGTGGACAGATTCTCCCACCTGAGCTGTGGATCTCTGCAGCTCCTCCAGAGTTACCATGGGCCTCTTGGCTGCTTCTCTGATAAATGTTCTCCTTGCCCGGCCGGTCAGTTTAGGTGGACGGCCATGTCTTGGTAGGTTTGCAGTTGTACCATACTCTTTCCATTTTTTGGATGATAGATTGAACAGTGTTTCGTTAGATGTTCACGAAGCAAGGTTCATAAAGACATGGATGAGCAAGTTTGGGGTGGAGAAACTTGACTGTCCTAACTTCAACCCGATAGAACACCTTTGGGATGAATAAGAGCGGAGACTGTGAGCCAGGCCTTCTCATCCACATCAGTATCTGACCTCACAAGTGCGCTTCTAAAAGAATGGTCAAACATTCCCATAGACACACTCCTAAACCTTGTGGACAGCCTTCCCATGTGGACAGTATTGTCTTCTGCAGCATATCCCCAGCCAATAATGTATCCTGTCCTCACTCTCTGACCCTCATTCCCTCTATTAAGTCTGCAGTCTGGCAGTCCTCTCAAGCGTTACATTCACTATAATGTCAAAAGTATTGGGACACCTGCCTTTACATGCAGGTGTGTAAACCTACGGACTAAGACTGCGATGCCATTAAAGTTCATGTGCGTGTAAAGGCAGACGTCACAATACTTTTGACAATATAGTGAATGTAACGCTTGAGAGGACTGCCAGACTACAGACCTAACCTCTCGCCGACCGCCCGCCGTCGTTTGACGGCAGCAGAATGTCTCCCTTGCACGAATTGCTGTAGCTGTACAGCGGACACTTTAAGGGGTATAGGGGCACATCACTGAGGAGACGATGTGCGTGCCCGGTGGCCGCGATGTCCACCAGGGGCACCCACGATTGCTCCTGACAGAGCCAGAATGGGGATGTGTGTGTAAACACACACACAACTCCTTTCTGGCAGGGGAGAGGGGACAGATCGTGTGTTCCTAGTATATAGGAACAACAATCATTCTCCTCCCCCAGGCAGTCCCATCCCTCCACAGTCCGAACACACTGAGGGAACACACTTAACCCCTTGATCGCCCCCTAGTGTTAACCCCTTTGCTGCCAGGG
Organism: Lithobates clamitans; assembly: GCA_037952925.1. Taxonomy (NCBI): domain Eukaryota; kingdom Metazoa; phylum Chordata; class Amphibia; order Anura; family Ranidae; genus Lithobates; species Lithobates clamitans. Next base: position 448,257 of record JBBGZY010001882.1, on the reverse strand, counting down.
ACATTTATACTGTAATCAGTGTCTTTTTTAAAGCTTTGATCGCTGTATAAATGTCACTGGTCCCAAAAAAGTGTCAAAAGTGTCCGATCTGTCTGCCGCAATGTCGCAGTCCTGATAAAAATCAGAGATCACCGCCATTACTAGTAAAAAAAAAATAATAATAATAAAAATGTCATAAACTATCCACTATTTTGTAGACGCTATAACTTTTGCGCAAACCAATCAATATACGCTTATTGGGAATTTTCTTACAAAAAATATATGTAGAAGAATACATATCGGCCTAAACTGAGGAAAAAAAAAGTATTTATTTTTTAAATTTGGGGATATTTATTATAGTAAAAAAAGTTAAAAATATTGTGTTTTTTTCAAAATTGTCGGCCTTTTTTTGTTTATAGCTCAAAAAATAAAAACCACAGAGGTGATCAAATACTAACAAAAGAAAGCTCTATTTGTGGGAAAAAAAGGACATCAATTGTGTTTGGGTACAGCGTCGCACGACCGCGCAATTGTCAGTTAAAGCGACGCAGTGCCGAATCGCAAAAAAAATGGCCACGGTCAGGAAGGGAGTAAATTCTTCCAGGCCTGGGAATATGCTGCAGTAGACAATGCTGTCCACATGAGAAGGCTGTCCACAAGGTTTAGGAGGGTGTCTATGGGAATGTTTGACCATTTTTCCAGAAGAGCATTTGTGAGGTCAGGCACTGATGTTAGACGAGAAGGCCTGGCTCGCAATCTCCGCTCTAATTCATCCCAAAGGTGTTCTATCGGGTTGAAGTCAGGACTCTCTGTAGGCCAGTCAAGTTCCTCCACCCCAAACTCGCTCATCCATGTCTTTATGGACCTTGCTTTGTGCACTGGTCCAAATCATTTGGTGGAGGGGGGATTATGGTGTGGGGGTTGTTCTTCAGGGGTTGGGCTTGGCCCCTTAGTTCCAGTGAAGGGAACTCTTAAGGTATCAGCATATCAAGACATTTTGGACAATTTCATGCTCCCAACTTTGTGGGAACAGTTTGGAGATGGCCCCTTCTTGTTCCAACATGACTGCGCACCAGTGCACAAAGCAAGGTCCATAAAGACATGGATGAGCGAGTTTGTGCAGGCCAGTCAAGTTCCTCCACCCCAAACTCGCTCATCCATGTCTGCAGACCTAATAGAGGAAATGAGGGTCAGAGAGACGGGACGAACATCAAATACCAAAGGGCTGCATGCGGTCCTCAGGCCACAGATTGGGCACCAGAGCCTTACCGTCACGAAATCCTGATCACTTTAGTGCGTCTAAGAGGATTTTTTTTTTTAAAAAAGCACCATATAATAGCTGATAACACAAAAAAAAAAAAAAGAAAGAAAAAAGGCGCAATCATTAAAACTCGCCCTACATTATAAAGATCCCACCTATTAATCACCGGTCTCTCTACGCCCCTTGAGAGGCCCGCCACAAAAGGACGACGGAGGGAAAATTGTGCGCAAATTTCCATAAATTTGAATAGTCTCCTTGTCTGATTTCAATATTTTTAATATGCAAATGTAAGGCGGAGGGGACGGAGCCTCGGCAAAGGCGCTGAATTGGAGAGAGATGTAACTGGGTGACTAATTGCTGCAATTAGGGAGACCTTGTGCTCCGCAAATGAATAAGACTTTATTAAGCCTTACCTGGGCCCGCCGTCCTCGGCGACGAGCTCTCTCCAACATCCATTGTCATCGAAAAAGAAAAAAAATGCCGGATCTGAAAAAAACGCCGCCTTAACAAGCTAATGCGAGATTGACGAGACCGCAATATGCGCTCTTTAATCATGTATTCAGCGTCGAAAAAAAAAAAAAAAAAAGTAGAGAGATATCAACTTAATCACTAGTTAGCAAAGCCCCCTTTTATTCCCACGAAGAACTTTAATGCTCGCTATATGCGCTGAAGTACCATTGTTATACCTGCATATTACGCAGGGTTTATTAAAGCGATGATAATCTATTCAACACGAGGAGATGTATACCGCGAGCCCGGCTCAGATCAGACAGAAAGATTGGAAGTTATTGTTAAAATATGCAAATTCCCCCGCTATTGAAATTCAAACGCTCCAGATAAGATTTTTTTTTTTTTTTTTTTTTAATAAATCCATTCTTTCGACTTTTGCGGAGGTAACCTAATGTTTATTGACGGGCGGACGCGTCACGCGAACGAGGTACACAGGGGCCGGCGCGTTGGGAGGGGGGGGATGTTTTCATTAAAAGGGGGAGCTGTCTTGCATTTTTTTTTTTAGGAAGTATCACTTGAGAGATATTAAAAAGAAGCCAAATTTACATGGATTATTATATTTTCAGGCCCCAAAGTAAAATTTCACGTAAGTTTAATGTGTTTTTACTAAGATTCAGTTCAAGGTTTTTCCTTCAGGCAAAGAAGAAGTTGTGCATAGGGAAGTTAAAGACGGCTGCTCAGGATCTGTTTTTAATCCAGATGTTGTTGTAGTGCACAAAGTCTACCTTTCCTCGCTTCTTTTTGTAAACCCAGCGATCTGGGAACACCTTTTACCCATATGTTTGATATTCCTAAGACACACCCACTGCAGACTCCTTGCTGTATTTCACATGCAAGAAGTTTGATACATATAGGGAAGACTTCCTCGTCAGGATCTCATTGTAGAGCACTTGTCTGTACCCAATCCCTATTGTTTGTAACCCAGTAATCTGGGAACTCCATTTGCCCTATTAGTTTGGTATTCCTAGACACACCCACTTCAGACTCCTTACTGTATTTCACATACAAGAAGTTTGATACATATAGGGAAGACTTCCTGCTCAGGATCTCAGTCCTCTTATCCAGACATTGTCCTAGAGCAGTGGTCTCCAAACTGCGGCCCGGGGGCCAGATGCGGCCCCTATGCTTGCCTTTATATGGCCCTTGGGGCACTATTTCATCTATTGGTACCAACAATGGGGCATAATTCCCTCCATTGACACCAATGACGGGGCAACATTCTCACAATAACACCAACAATGGGGCACAATTCCTCCCAATGAAACCTACAATAGGTTCCAATGACACCAATGATGAGGCAAAATCCCCTCCAATGACACCAATGATGGGGCACAATTCCTCCCACTTACAAACAATGGGGCATTATTTTTTCCCACTGATGTCAGGACATTTTCTACTCCCACTGGCCACAATCTGGCCCTCCTAAAGTCTAAAGGACAGTAAACTGGCCCTTGTTTTAGAAAGCTTGGAGACCTCTGTCCTAGAACACAAGTCCACCCTACTCTCTGTTGATTGTAACCCTGTGATATCAACCCATCTGTTTGATATTGATAAATATATCTATATATATATAGATAATAGATATAGATATCTATAGATATCTATATATCTATATATATATCTATATATAGATATATATAGATATATATAGATAGATAGATATAGATATAGATATCTATATAGATCTATATATAAATATATAGATATAGATATCTATATATATATATATCTATATATATATATATATATATATATACATATATATATATATATATATATATATATATATATATATATATATATATATACATACATACATATATATATATATATATATATATATATATATATATATATATATATATATATATATATATATATATATATATATATATATATATATATATATATATATATATATATATATATATATATACATATATATATATATATATATATATATATATATATATATATATATATATATATATATATATATATATATATATATATATATATATATATATATATATATATATATATATATATATATATATATATATATATATATATATATATATATATACATATATATATACAGAGAGAGAGAGAGAGAGAGAGAGGGAGAGAGAGAGATCTTTAATAAATAAATAACTAAACAAACAAACAAAACACAATATATACTCCAATGTCTTTGTAAAATATGATGTTACATCGAGTAAATAGATACCTAAAATGCCACTCTTTAAAATTGCGCACGCTCTTGGTGACAAAGTACGATACTTAAAAATCTCCTAGGCAATGCTTAAACGCTTCAGCCCCGGAAGATTTGGCTGCTGAATGACCAGGCCATTTTTTGCAATTCGGCACTGCGTCGCTTTAACTGACAATTGCGCGGTCGTGCCACGTTGCACCCAAACAAAATTGACGTCCCTTTTTTCCCACAAATAGAGTTTTCTTTTGGTGGTATTTGACCACCTCTGCGGTTTTTATTTTTTGCGCTATAAACAAAAAAAGAGCAACTATTTTGAAAAAAACACAATATTTTGTACTTTTTGCTATAATAAATATTCCCTTTTTTTTTTTTTTAAAAGCTATTTTTTTTCTCAGTTTAGGCCGATTTGTATTCTTCTACATATTTTTGGTAATAAAAATCGCAATAAGCATATATTGATTGGTTTGTGCAAAAGTTATAGCGTCTACAAAATAGAGGAAAGATTTATGGCATTATTATTATTATTTTTTTACTAGTAATGGCGGCGTTCTGAGATTTTTTATCGGGACTGCGACATTATGGCGGACACATCGGACACTTTTGACACGTTTTTGGGACCATTGGCATTTATACAGCAATCAGCGCTATAAAAATGCACTGATTACTGTAAAAATGTCACTGACAGGGAAGGGGTTACCACTAGGGGGCGATCAAGGGGTTAATTGTGTTCCTTCTCTGTGTTTTAACTGAAGTGGGAGAGGACTGTGTAGGGGAGATGACAGATCGCTGTTCATACTCTGTATGACGATCAGTCTCTTCTCCCCTCAGAGAACCGGGATCTGGGTGTTTACACACCCAGATCCCGGTTCTCGGTGTGTCACGAGCGATCGCGGGAGCTCGCATCGGCTCCGGGGGCGAGCGGTGCGCGCGTGCCCCTAGTGGCCACAGGGCGAAGCGACGGTACATAACGTCGTTTCGCCCAGCCTTGCCATGCTGCCGCAGTAAAACTGCGGCAGCTGGTCGGCATGTGGTTAAACATTTCTACGGGTTACCTGTTACGGAGTTACCGAAGAGGTCTAGCGCTAGAATAATAGCTCTCGCCCTAACGTTTGTGGCGATACCTCACACTTGTGGTGCAAACGCTGTTTACATATGCATGCACGACTTGCGCATGCGTTCGCTTCTGTGTGCGAGCACGGAGGGATGGGGGCACTTTCAATTCTTTTTTTTATTATTTATTTTATGTTTTACTTTTTATTTTTACACTGTCCCTTTACTTTATTTTTGTATCACTTTTATTGATATTACAAGGAATGTAAACATCCCTTGTAATAGAAATATGGATGTGCTGTGTGCGAGCATGGAGGGATGAGGCACTTTCATTTTTTTTTTTTTCTTTTTTCTTATTTATTTTATGTTTTACTTTTTATTTTTACACTGTCCCTTTATTTTATTTTTTTAATCACTATTATTCCTATTACAAGGAGTGTAAATGGCCCTTGTAATAGAAATATGGATGAGTTGGAGATTTCAGAATCAATGGTGTCCTCAATGCTGAGAAATACAGGCAGATACTTATCCATGAAGAGTCTGTCCACATGCTGTGTGTAGGGAAATGGCTTTTGGTAGATGTAGTTCTGGGGGCTTATGTCAGTAGTAAAGGACCTTTCGAGCACCTGCCCCTGCAACAATTTTACAAACTTGATGATGACAATAAAGGGAGTAATAAAAGATGTTGATTGCTCTATGAAAAAGGTAACAAAAAAAAAAAACAAAAAAACAAAACAAAAAAAAAAATATATAAATAAAATAATGCAGAGATGTGATCTAGATGGGAGAGGGAGGTTGGGGGTGTAAATTCAGGTAATGCATGAACATACATTAAACAAGGCATATGCAGAAGACAAGGCAATATGTCCTTCCTATGTACATATATATTACTCAGAACTGTAATCAGAAATATGCCCATTGTACTGTCTGCAATCATAACTACCCAAGACAATTAATGGGCGCCATTACATTATAAAGCAGTAAAATATGTGAACTAACTGCATTTCATTTTGTCTTGAAAATATGCAGAAAAAAAAAATCCTGAAATAAATTAATTCTTTACTGGCTGCTATGAAGAAGTGGAAAAAAGTTAACTTTTTTTTTAATTATCAATTTTTCAAACTACGGTTAGACTCTATCTTTTGTGTCTGTGGGTCCGGCGTAATTTGTCTGTTGCAGAACCCGGGCAAGCTCATTGATAAATGCCTGCGAGTAAACACAAAACTTAATTAAGTAGGACGAAAGGGAGGAAAAAAAAATCTTCCTAATGAAAAATCACTTAGGAGTTTTAATCTGGTACCAGCATCCTAATGTCCTCCGTTCCATGGAAACCTCCAAATCATTGGATATAAGAGAGAGAGAGTAACAAAGAGATAGATAGATAGATAGATAGATAGATAGATAGATAGATAGATAGATAGATAGATAGATAGATAGATAGATAGATAGATAGATAGATAGATAGATAGATAGATAGATCAATAGATAGATAGATAGATCAATAGATAGATAGATAGATAGATCAATAGATAGATAGATAGATAGATAGATAGATAGATAGATAGATAGATAGATAGATAGATAGATAGATAGATAGATAGATAGATAGATAGATAGATAGATAGATAGATAGGATTTAGATAAATAGATAGATGCATACAGAGGTCCCAAAATGCCCCTGGCCATTGCACCGAATGGTCAGCGCTTCCGAAAGGCGCCTGAAAATCGCTTCGGAATCGCAGCAACACGGGAGTTTTTAATTCCTTCTTTGGGGTTAAAAGCACCCCATTAGTGGCCAAAAAGCGGCGCAAAAGTGCCCGCTTAAACAGCGGTAAAGCACCGCTAAAATGAGCGCCACTTTACCACTGACGGCCGGAGCTTTCAGTGTGAAAGCAGCCTAATGAGTGTCTGCAGGCAACTGTGAAGCATGGTGGAGGTTCCTTGCAAGTTTGGGGTTGCAGTTCTACCAATGGAGTTGGAGATTTGGTTAGAATCAATGGTTTCCTCAATGCTGAGAAATACAGGCAGATACTTATAAATGAAGAATCTGTCCCCATGCTGTGTGTAGGGAAATGGCTTTTGGTAGATGTAGTTCTGGGGGTTTATGTCAGTAGGAAATGACCTCCGAGCAGCTGCTCATACATTGTAAATAGATACGTAGACATGGATGAATGGATAAATACATAGAGATAGATAGATAGATCAATAGATAGATAGATAGATAGATAGATAGATAGATAGATAGATAGATAGATAGATAGATAGATAGATAGATAGATAGATAGATAGATAGATAGATAGATAGATAGATAGATAGATAGATAGATAGATAGATAGATAGATAGATAGATAGATAGATAGATCTGGGTCATGTTATATACATGGCTGTCATGGTAAATCTCCGGCCTCAATGCTTTTACTGACCCAGAATGAATACCAAGAGCTGAGTAACTGGAGTCATTGACTTGGAACAATCATGGAGCGAGTGAAGTCAGACGTTCACACACAAGATGATTCCTCTATAAGGATTGAGGATTAGAATGCTAGCCAGGTAACTGGCATTTGCAGGGTTAGTCCAACAATAGGTTGTGTGTTTCTTTTGTGCGGTGTTTCCATGTTTTTCCATAGCCCGGCATTCCTTCTTTGGTCATTCTGGGCTGGGAGGAGGGCTCAGGCCAGGTACGTGGTTTTATATGTCCAGTCTTGTTTGTCTGGAAGGTATGAGACTTAAGCTGGATATCCGCCGTGAGATCCGCAGAAGCCTTTTACAGATTTCCAACCTCTTCTGCGGAAGCTGAAGATGAAACAGGCACGTCTCCAGACTTATTCCTTTTCTACATAGCGCCCGAAGACACAGATGTTCACCAAATCCGTCTGGCCGGCATAATTGGCATCTCTCGTTGCTGTAAATCCACGTGGCCCCGCGATTGACACTTTCCAAACGAAAGTAGCAAAATAACAAAACAAAAAAAAAATAAAACCTTAACCATTAACTGCAGACTTTCCGCTACCCTAGAAAAATTTACCGCGTTCACCTCCAGCATCCCTAACAACGGACAGACCACCAATCAACAACTACAGTGTAAGACCAAGAAAAGATTTAGGATGAAGGATTTTTTTGGCTTACTTAGAGGCTTTTCCTTTTCTTTTTCTTTACTTTTTTATTTTTTATATTAGCTTTCCTTAAAAACAAACCATCATAATATTATTAACCCCTTTCAATCACATGATCTCTGTGATTGGCTCTAACGGAGGTCACATGATCAGGAACCCATCCCACTGGTTCCCAATCATAAACAGAGACTAATGCCCCGTACACACGATCAGAAATTCCGCCAGCAAAAGTCCGATGTGAGCTTTTGGTCGGAAATTCCGACCGTGTGTATGCTCCATTGAGATTGAGAGCAGGTTCTCTATTTTTCCGACGATTTCCCTACTTTCCCGCCAGCAGCAAGTGGATGTCAATTACTGACCGCTTCCTTTCCTGAATGAACACAGTGAGTGATCAGTACCAATCACTTATGTGTCCATTCATCACTGAAGGATAGTAAACTGTGTTTTCTATGCTTCAGTTTGTGAATGAGCAGGAAGTCTCAGAGTGCTTCATTCATCTATTCATTCATCTGTACAGCTGAGGCTAAAGAGAAAGGGAATGATAAATCTATGTCTTCAGTCACTTTTGGCCGGGGGGGGGGCCCTGTCAGGTAGGCTACACGGAGCCCTGTGATTTCTAACAGCATCCCTGGCTAACCCTATGCTAATACCAACTTTAAGAAAGTCGTTGATTGCATGCTCTCGCAGGAGCCGATGGTAGTTTGGTCCTATTCCCCCCCTCAGGACACACATAGCCAGGCACACAACATTTTCTGTATTCTTCCTTTGGCTCAAAGGTCAGTCTAGAGCAAGTTTTCTAAGCAAAGGGCCAATTTACAGTCCTTCAGGCTTTAGGGAGACCGGATTGTGGCCAGTGAAAGTAGAAAATGCCCCAGCGTCAATGCCCCTTCATTGGTTTTAATGGGAGGAAAAGTGTCCCATTGATGATATCAGTGAGAAGAATAGTGCTCCATCATTGGTGGAATAGTGCCCCAAGGGTCAGATAAAGGCAAGTGAAGGGCCACCTCTGACCCCCACAGTTTGGAGACCACTGGTCTGGAGGTTTCTTTTTGGGTTTTTATTGGAATGGTAACTTAGCCTGGAACTGTTGAACTGTACAACTTGAGGATTGCTTGGCGTTTGGCTGCCACATACAAAATTCAGGCTGTATTGCACAACCTCTGGCTGCACTGCACTCTCTCTAGACTGTATAGCACAACTCCTGGGTACACTTTGGTGCAATAATGGTCAACTGATGGCTGTAAAGGACTGGTAAGAGAAATATCCTGCAGGACTCGTTACACTGGCCTACACTCCCTTAGGAGATCAAAGCACTCCACAGTCACTTCTCCTCTGTAAAGGGGGGGCAGCTACTCATTCACTTCCTCCCATCAGCTTCCTTTTGGCTCTGCTCAGACTCTGGACAAAGTTCTCTTCAGTAGGCCCCCAAACTAAGCCTAGCTGGGACCATGATGTCTTCATCTGGGCTCCTCTAGCTCTCTCTCTGCCCCAGGGGCAGAGCCTACTACACAGGAGTTTCCTCCTTCAGGACTGGACCCAGGAGCTCTGCTCACTGCTTCCAGGCCTCAGACTACTTATGGGCTCTCCCTCTACCTTCTGGGCACACCTCCCCAGGGATTGGCCAGTTCCAAAAATATTTAGGCTGCCTGTCCAGCTCTCCCTCCCACTATACTTCTAGAAGTCTCTAGTAGATGGGGAGAATTGCAGAGCAGCAGCTTTTTTTATAATTAGCAACCTACTCTGAAGTTGAACTAGGAGTGTTACTACACATAAAGCCTTGCAGGGGCTTCAGCAGTGCTTAGAGAATTCTTCCTCAGCTAACAGTAAGATGTGGGACTTTGTGGTATCTACCCCCAATTCTTTTCACAAGCATTTGTGGTAGGAACACTCACTTTAATATTCTGCTACGCACAGGCAAAACCGACCAGTCACCCAGTTCCCCTTCCACAAAGTGACTCTACGGCTAAAGTTCACAGAAAGCCACATTAATTAAAAACAGTAGCAGAGAGATAGAGAAAGAGACAGGGGGGGGGGGGGGTGATTTTGCCGCTGGCCTAATTAACAGGATTACTCTCAGATGAGTGCCCTTCTGACGAATGGCTGAAACCACAGCCACAGTGTTGCTTGGAAACAAGAAAAAAAAGTTTGATGAACAAAGTTTAATTGACGTGGAGGTGTTTTTTTGGAAATTTTGCTTTGCATATGTTCTGGTGACCTTCTCATCTCCACAGATATATCACTATGTGCGAATGGTGGGTAGGAGCAAGCCAATGTTCCTGGATTGGTGTAATGTTTTGCGTTGTAATGTTTTTATTTTAAGTATAGTCTGGAAAAATGTTGTCCTTATTCCTGGTCATCACTAATGATTACCTGTCAGAAGAATCAACCTTTAAGGGGAAACTCTAATGACTGTTCATTGGCATATATTTCTAGTTATATTTGGCTTAATTTATTTTGCATGGGGTACGGGGGAAAGTGTTTTTTCAGCTGCCTGGCCAATGAGGTCATTACAGTAGGTAAAGGAAGTGTTCCTGAATTTTGGTCAACCATACTCTTTTTATTAGGTCAAGTAACACTGACCATGGTCCACAGTAGGCCAGCGGTTCCTCTACCTGACATGATGAGCACAGTTGCCTTTTTTGCTCAACTAAAGCTAAAGAAGCATAGAATGGCCACTAAACTCTTTACTAATTTACTCAGTGGTCTGCACTGCACTATAAAACAATGAAAACCAAGGGTTTCCCCACAATGTTCTCCAGGCACTGTATGTGTCCAGTGGAGACTTGCAGGCTTTAGAGCACCTTAAAGGCCTTTTAAAAGAGTAAATCTGGCCCTGGTTGTACACAACTCCTAAAACTGCTCCAAATCTCTTTATTGGCCATCCATCTTAGCAGCAGGTATAATCTCTAAACTCCATTTAGTAAGTAACACTGACCATGGTCCCCAGTAGGCCAGCAGTTCCTCAACCTTACATGATGAGCACAGTTGCCTATTTTGCTCAACTAAAGATAAAGAACCATAGACTGGCCACTAAACTCTTTACTAATTTACTCAGTGGTCTGCACTGCACTATAAAACAATGAAAACCAAGGGTTTCCCCACAATGTTCTCCAGGCACTGTATGTGTCCAGTGGAGACTTGCAGGCTTTAGAGCACCTTAAAGGCCTTTTAAAAGAGTAAATCTGGCCCTGGTTGTACACAACTCCTAAAACTGCTCCAAAACTCTTCATTGGCCATGCATCTTAGCAGCAGGTATAATCTCTAAACTCCATTTAGTAAGTAACACTGACCATGGTCCCCAGTAGGCCAGCAGTTCCTCAACCTTACATGATGAGCACAGTTGCCTATTTTGCTCAACTAAAGATAAAGAACCATAGACTGGCCACTAAACTCTTTACTAATTTACTCAGTGGTCTGCACTGCACTATAAAACAATGAAAACCAAGGTTTTCCCCACAATGTTCTCCGGGCACTGTATGTGTCCAGTGGAGACTTGCAGTCTTTAGAGCACCTTGAAGGCCTTTTAAAAGAGTAAATCTGGCCCTGGTTGTACACAACTCCTAAAACTGCTCCCAAACTCTTCATTGGCCATGCATCTCAGCAACGGGTGTAATCTCTAAACTCCATTTAGTAACTGCATATCCAATCCAATATAGAGAGCTACACAATGCAAGATCTGCAGGCCCCTCAAACTCTAGTACTCCAAACAAGCAGAGAACACTCCACTCCCTAGTTCACTGATGCGTTTCACCCCTCTCCCCCAGATGCATCCATTTCACCCAACCCACCAAGACTTAGTCATAGAGTTGACTCTTCCAGCAAAAAAAGCAACGCTTATTCAGATCCCCAAGAAAGAGGTGAGGTTTCTTTACACAGGCTCAGAGTGTCTTCCATTTACTCAAACTGTAGCAATAACAAGGGTGGACAGCGGACAACTCGAATCATCCACATGCAATAATCTTTATTTGCTACTGGGTGAGTACAGAATAAGAAAGCTAACGTGTTTGGGCCCATGGCCTTAGTCATGGCCAAAGCTTTGACTTTGGGCATGGACATGTTTCGTCAAAGCCAAAGCTTTCTTATTCTGTACTCGCCCAGTAGCAAATAAAAATGATAGCATTTGAATGATTCGAGTTGCCGGCTGTCTATCCTTGTTATTGATAAGGTTGACTCTATTGCCCTGTACACACGATAGGATTTTCCGACAACAAAACCATGCATTTTTTTTCCGTAGGATGTTGGTTCAAACTTGTTTTGCATACACACGGTCACACAAATTTTGTCGGAAATTCCGAACGTCAACAACACGTACGACGAGCCGAGAAAAATGAAGTTCAATAGCCAGTGCGGCTCTTCTGCTTGATTCTGAGCATGCGTACACTTTTGTCCACGCATGCTGGGAATTTCCAACAACAAGTTTTGTTGTCAGAAAATTTGAGAACCTGCTCTCAAACATTTGTTGGCGGAAATTCGGACAACAAATGTTCTATGGAGCATACACACGGTCGGACTTTCCGATAACAAGCTCACATCCAAAATTTGTTGTCGGAAAATCCTATCGTGTGTACAGGGCAAAAGACTAAGCCCCACCAAAGTGGTGAAACCCATCAGAGGAACTAGAGGATGAGGGTCTTCTCTGTTTATAGAAGTTGCCTGGATTATATAGGGCTCCAATTGTAGCTGCAAATTGTGACAATTTCTTTGCACTACAGACTGATTTCTTCCTACTGCACATCCACAAACCTTACTGAAAACTCTCATTCATAACCAGCTGGTAATTTATGTTCAACAGCCCTTTGATGAGACAAAAGCTAACCGTATCAGCCTGCAGCCCTGTAGCCACCACAGAGCTGAAGGTCTCGGCCTGCCCGTGCAAGCTTGAGCATGTAGTTCCTTGGCCCCTGAGACCTAAGTGAGCTGATACAATGGCTTTCTGGTAACATTCTGCAGGAAATAAAGGACAAGGTGTTTTTCTTCCAGTGGAGAAACGCATGCATTACTGTCAAAAGAGCGGAGGAGCCTTCTCCGTAAAATGCCCTAGGTGGCTGAAAGAGAGAGCTAGACACGGAGAGCGTCAGGTAGAAGGAATAATTATTCTGTGTTTTGTTTTTCGCTTTCAGAGAAAGGGAAAATATTATGGCAGCTTCCTAGGGGGGGAAAAGCAGCATGTCCGTGTAATAGGAAAAATGGCACTTTTAGGTTTCAAAATGGATTGCCTAAAGTTAAAGGGGAGCAAAAGTTAAGAAGCTGGAGATTCAATCGAGTTGAAAGGAAAACTCAAGTTGTGCTGCAAACTAAAAAGTTTCCATTTGATCAAATAAAGCATAGACACTATAATGCTTGAGCAATCTTGCTTGCAGCTCCTTGCCTGCTCCGGAAGATAGGGGCTATTAAAATGCAGCTGCTGAAATATTTCAAAATTGTAGCCATATTGGCCTTTTAGTATAATAACGTGATCGGTGCTATTATTCTAATAAGGAAAATGTAATTCCATATAATACCTTTTAGATGTGCAGGTTTCTCACCAGAGATGCATTGAAATTCAACACGTTTGCTTTGAGGAAAGTTCCTGAAGTGGTGTGGACTGTTCACGTGGACTGTTGGCGGAAATCCATGTTGTGAACAGCTCTGTCTGGGGCATGTCAAATGATCGACTGAGAACCAGTCCTTGCTGGCTTATCTTTCCAACAGTTCTCCCCCCTCTGCTATATCCTCCCGGTCCAGATTTTCCTTCATAATCCAGATCCTTTATGCCCGCAGGCACCTTGTCCACCTCAAGGACACCTCATAGTTGAGCTTTCAAGAACTGGTGCACATACTGATTAGTTTGGTTCCCTTTTTGGGGAACCAAAAAGTAACTGATCAAATCTGGAGCAACCGGGCATTGGCAACCAATCAGCTACTATCTTTCATTTTTAAATGTTAACTGAACTAGCTGAAGATAGAAGATGATTGGTTGCCATGCACAACTGCTCCAGATTCTGTCTGCTTAAGTTTTTTATGAATCCTCCTCAACATATTCCACCTTGAAGCTTCAAATGTCACAATCTTATGTTCAATAATTAAGGGTTTGTTGATTCTAGCCCAAGGCCTTTCTCAACTTTTTTTACCCCTTAAAAAAAGTTTTTGGTTTCAAGAAACCTTTACTAAAACCAGTTTACTGGTGGTCAGTGGGAAAGGTACTCCTTACATTGGTGGTCAGCAGTGGCGTCGCTAGGGAGTGGCTTTTGGGGCTATAGCCCCGAATCTGGGACCCATAGCCCCGAGTCTCTGCAGGGGTCCCCAAGGGGAGGGGAGGCTCTCTGGGGACCCTTCTGCAAGGGGGAAGCTCTCTGGGTACCCTGATGCAAGGGGGAGGCTCTCTGGGTAACCTAATGTAAGGGGGGCTCTCTGGGGACCCTGATATAAGGGGGGGCTCTCTTGGGATATACACACACACACGTATATTATATAAATGTGTATGCCCGCCCAAGCGTATGACTTACGTGGCTATGGGCTCTAGCCCCAGATCTTTTGTAGACCTAGCAACGCCCCTGGTGGTCAGTGGGAAGAATGCACCCCTTACCTTGGTGGTCAGAATGTCACCCTTACAGACAGCTAAAAACATTATTGCTGGCTCTACCACATGTCTTGGAATTATGCAGTCACCATCAAATGGGAGGTCAAACAAACCACAGCTCGAGGAACCCCTAACAACCTCTGGAGGAACCCCAGTTGAGAATGGCTGATGTAGGGCCTGCTCATACTAATCTGCTGCATTGGTGTGCATTGCAAGAAAATGATGCGGGCATACAACTCATTGCAACATGTGGTAACATGCCGCAACACGCTACCATGCATAGAGTTAAATTGAGTGTAAATTTAAAAAAAAGTTAATAAAAAAGGTGTGCTATAACAAAGCGCCACAGCATGCATGCACAATGCAGACCAGAATGTGTACACTATACCCACAAAAAAAGCACGCCCACTGGTGCAAATGGGTTCTTATTGTTTCTTAGATTGGTCTTTATTGCTGATTGCGCTTCCTGCACTGATTTTGATGCTTGACTCTGGTCATCCCTGGCATAGATCTTTGGTTATACTTCCGACCAGTGGCAGCGGCTCCATTAGGGGCGTCACCCCCCCTAATCCATGCGCCCCCTAATCTACCTGAAGGGTGCCAAATGCATTCAATAGGGTTTTTTTTTTTTTGAAGCACATGATTAGAGCTTGAGGCTTTAATTGGCTTCAAAAAAGGGTGGGCTCAGGGCGCAGAGCACTGTGCCCTGGGCCCACCCAGTTGTGTGACATCAGCGAATTAATATTCGCTAATGTCTTCTTGCTTCTCCTCTCAGCCAGTCGGGTCCTAGGACCCTCTTCCTGTTCGCTGCTGCCTTCTCGATGTAACGCCTCCAGAATGCGGGGCTTGCCTGTCACAGTGTCCGGTCCTTTAAATGTTGAACGATCGGTGCAGGCGGTTCTTCCTTGTCATGTCATCCCATTGATCAAGGCTGTGTGTGTGAGTGTGTCGTGTACAGCCACCATGTTCGATCGGGAGCGGGGTGGGACCTGACCATCGCCGGCTGCGACTTCCTTGAGGTCTACCATGTCGGGGTGATCAGCTACATGCAGGAGAGAGCGCACACAATAGACAAACGGTCATCAAGAAAAAGAAGCAACCGGCAACTCCATAACATCGAACGTATTTATTGTAAAGCCTTCACAGTGAGTACAGCCAGCAGCAGACTAGTTTCGGCGATAAGCCTTGATCACAGCCTTATGAAGCCTGAGCTAATGCTCGTAACTTACGCTTCTACATTCCTGCAGTTTCATATACCTAATATATATATTATATATAATAAATATAATAAAAAAATAAGTGTATTTTATATTTAGAGATATGTCAGTCCCCTAATATTGTTATTCCCGAAGACAAGCAAAGAAAGATTTGAAAATAAATAAATAAGTTCCTCGACTCCATAAGTCCCTACTGCTTAGGGTTGCCACCTGTCACCCGAACAGTTCGGGTTCCAAATCGTGCGTCCGGGTTTCGGACTGCCTGAAACCCGGACACATTATTCAGACAGGACTATGGCTTCCAGATACACTCGGAGAGAGGGACTGACTGCCAAGGGGTGAGTGAGCTCACCATCCATCCCCTGTCTGTGACTGAAGTCTCCCCCCTTCTCTCTCTCTAGCCTCTGAGTACACTAAGGAAATTCAGGGTTCTCAGAGCACCCCTTGCATCAGAGTTCCCCTTTATACCAGAGGTCACAGTGTTCCCCCTTACCTCAGAGGTCTTCTGTACATCAGAGTTCTCAGTGTTCCCCCTAAATCGGGGTTCCCAGAGCATCCCTTGTGTTAGAGTCCCCAGAGTTCTCCCTTACATCAGAGTCTCCCCATAGAGTGAAAGGGAACTTTGCGAGTTTAGACGTAAAAGGGGAACTTTGCGAGTTTAGACGTAAAAGGGGAACTTTGCGAGTTCAGATGTAAAAGGGGAACACTGTGGACTCTGATTTAAAAGGGGAAACTCTGTGGACTCTGATGTAAAAGGGGAACTCTGTGGACTCTGATGTAAAAGGGGAACTCTGTGGATTCAGATGTAAAAGGGGAACTCTGTGGACTCTGATTTAAAAGGGGAAACTCTGTGGATTCAGATGTAAAAGGGGAACTCTGTGGACTCTGATGTAAAGGGGAACTCTGTGGATTCAGATGTAAAAGGCGAACTCTGTGGACTCTGATGTAAAAGGGGAACTCTGTGGACTCTGATGTAAAAGGGGAACTTTGCGAGTTCAGATGTAAAAGGGGAACTTTGCGAGTTCAGATGTAAAAGGGGAACTTTGCGAGTTCACATGTAAAAGGGGAACTCTGTGGACTCTGATGTAAAAGGGGAACTCTGTGGATTCAGATCTAAAAGGGGAACTCTGTGGACTCTGATTTAAAAGGGGAAACTCTGTGGATTCAGATGTAAAAGGGGAACTCTGTGAACTCTGATGTAAAGGGGAACTCTGTGGATTCAGATGTAAAAGGGGAACTCTGTGGACTCTGATGTAAAAGGGGAAGTCTGTGGATTCAGATGTAAAAGGGGAACTCTTTGGACTCTGATGTAAAAGGGGAACTCTGTGGATTCAGATGTAAAAGGGGAACTCTGTGGACTCTGATGTAAAAGGGGAACTCTGTGGACTCTGATGTAAAAGGGGAACTCTGTGGACTCTGATTTAAAAGGGGAAACTCTGTGGATTCAGATGTAAAAGGGGAAGTCTGTGGACTCTGATGTAAAAGGGGAACTCTGTGGATTCAGATCTAAAAGGGGAACTCTTTGGACTCTGATGTAAAAGGGGAACTCTGTGGATTCAGATGTAAAAGGGGAAGTCTGTGGACTCTGATGTAAAAGGGGAACTTTGCGAGTTCAGATGTAAAAGGGGAACTTTGCGAGTTCAGATGTAAAAGGGGAACTCTGTGGACTCTGATGTAAAAGGGGAACTCTGTGGATTCAGATGTAAAAGGGGAACTCTGTGGATTCAGATGTAAAAGGGGAACTCTGTGGATTCAGATGTAAAAAGGGAACTCTGTGGACTCTGATGTAAAAGGGGAACTCTGTGGACTCTGATTTAAAAGGGGAAACTCTGTGGATTCAGATGTAAAAAGGGAACTCTGTGGATTCAGATGTAAAAGGGGAAGTCTGTGGACTCTGATGTAAAAGGGGAACTCTGTGGATTCAGATGTAAAAGGGGAACTTTGTGAGTTCAGATGTAAAAGGGGAACTCTGTGGACTCTGATGTAAAGGGGGACTCTTGTTATTAACGTCATATGATTAGAAATTTTATTTAATAGAAAAATATATGTATAGTTTATACTATATGAAAAAAAAATTGCTGTGTGCCGCTAAAGTGTTCGGGTTTGACTTGAAGAAAAGGTGACAACCCTACTACTGCCTTGGGGCAACCGCCCATGCTGCCCTTGGACAGCATTAAAAACTCAACGCAAAACCATTTTTATTTTTTCCAACCAGGTGAAGAAAGTTTTAAGCTTTCACTTATTTACACTTGTTAATTTGAAACAGATGAGATTTACTGATGACCTTTCCCAATCTGCCATGAATTAGCAATCTTGCAAGTTGTATCTCATTAATAAGCATTGATTGGACGTACCATCCAGTGATACAGAAGGGGCAGTCTCTGTCCTATCGCTACCATCTCTAGGTGTAC
This sequence comes from Lithobates clamitans, assembly GCA_037952925.1. NCBI lineage: Eukaryota > Metazoa > Chordata > Amphibia > Anura > Ranidae > Lithobates > Lithobates clamitans. Next base: position 429,941 of record JBBGZY010001882.1, on the reverse strand, counting down.
CAGAGGGGGGCAAGACAAAGGGAGGAAAAAAAAAAAAAAAAAAGCGAGAGAGACGAATCGATCGACTCTCCTTGGAAACCCAGCGCCACCTCCGTAAAGGTTAATTAAGAAGCGGTGAAGGAGAAGAGGCTGTGGAAGGGGGTGATGGACACCCGTGCCTCTCCAGATCATTAAGTACTAATTAGGTCTAGAATCCTATTGAGCTCTGGTGTTTGGCCTTGTTACACTTGCAGCGTGAAATGCAGAGTGCTTTGTCCCTAAGGTTTGTCAGCCAGGAGAAATTGAATGTCTTTCGCTTCTTTGTGCAAATGTTTAGTTACTGTGCCAGACGATCTGTTGCGTGCAAAAAAATAAATAAATAAAAGGGGGAAAAAAAAGTTCCATCAACAGCAGAAGTATTACAGATTACAAAGTGTCACTGCAGTCTTAAAGTGAGCCTGTCAGATATTTAAAACAATTAGAAGTAAAACTCTGTTTAAAGGTAAAGCAGATAGGCAGATGATCCTACAGAAGGCTTCAGACTGTTGTCAACAGAACCCATGCCAGGTTATTTTTTTGCTGTCCCTTGGGAAAATTTTCCCTTCACTTCCCCTTCCTGAGACCCAACAAGAAGTAAGAGGATATTTCCCAATGTGAGGGAAATACCCCTCTAAGACAGTTGTCCCCAGAACAGGTGTCCCCATTGGTTCTGGGGACAACTCTAAAATATCGGACTTCCTCCTCATTTTCTTTCTCATTGACAATGAGACAGACAGCAATAAAAAATTGGACAAAAGGTCCAATCCTTTCCTACTCCTTCCAAAACCAGAGATATATATTTATACTTTCCTTTAAGCAGGTCATACACTGGTCCTAATTCTGAGGAACTGGCTGAAATTTGAGCAGTGGCCCTGTTGACACCCTACCACACTACGTCTTTCGATACAAAACTTGAAAGAGTTGTGTGGATAATTCTTGGCCGAACTGTGACTGCAGCCAATCTTCTTAAGTCACTGTTTGGCAGCCCCCATTGTATTCTGACATACGCTATGTTGTCAAAAGTATTAAGAGACCTGCCTTTACACGCACATGAACTGCATCCCAGTCTTAGTCCATAGGGTTCAATATTGAGTTGGCCCACCCTTTGCAGCTTTAACAGCTTCATGTCTTCTGGGAAGGCTGTCCACAAGGTTTAGGAGTGTGTCTATGGGAATATTTGACTGTTCTTCCAGAAATGCATTACTAAGGACTAGAAGGCCAGGCTCACAGTCTCCGCTCGAATTCATCCCGAAGGTCCGCTATCGGGTAGAGGTCAGGACTCTCTCCAGGCCAGTCAAGTTCCTCCACCCCAAACTCGCTCATCCATGTCTTTATTGACCTTGCTTTGTGCACTGGTGCACAGTCATGTTGGAACAAGAAGGGGCCATCCCCAAACTGTTTTTTACAAAGTTGGGAGCATGAAATTGTCCAAAATGTCTTGGTATGCTAAAGCCTTAAGAGTTCCCTTCACTGGAACAAAGGGGCCAAGCCAAACCCCTAAAAAACGACCCCTGAATCCCCCCTCCACCAAATGATTTGGACCAGTGCACAAAGCAAGGTCCATAAAGACATGGATACGTGAGTTTTGGGTGGAGGAACTTGACTGGCCTGCACATCCTGACCTCAACCCGATAGAACACCTTTGGGATGATTTAGAGTGGAGACTGCGAGCCAGGCCTTCTCATCCAACATCAGTGCCTGACCTCACAAATGTGCTTCTGGAAGAATGGTCGAACATTCCCATAGATACACTCCTAAACCTTGTGGGCAGCTTTCCCAGAAAAATTGAAGCTGTTATAGCTGCAAAGGGTGGTCCAACTCAATATTGAACCCAACGGACTAAGAAGACTGGGATGCCATTAAAATTCATGTGCCTGTAAAGGCAGTTGTCCCAATACTTTTATATAGAGTATAATACTATACAGAGTATAGTACTATACTATAGAGTATATTACTATATAGAGTTTAATACTATACTCTCAGTGGGAGATTTGTCCATCCACACAGTATAGCGTGGATGGAGGAATGTCTTCCATTTTTTTAAAATTCGAAAATCTTTTACGGTATGCCTATGCCCAGCTTTACTGTTATCTGAGCAGAGACAATAAGCAGCCAGGTCACACTCAGATCCTCCTTGATAACTGTTAACAAAAGTTTTCAACAATATAATTGCCTCCTAGAAGTAATCAAAGTCAGATCTAGTAATTTATGGTAGGTCTAAAAAAACGGTTGCCACCTCATCCCTTTAAAAACAATCACATAATAATTACACGGGCTCTGAGGCTAATTTAATGCACATAAGGCAGTACGTGAGTTTAATTACCACCTTAATCAGCCACAGAACCTGTGTAATTAGTAAGTGATCAGTTTCGAAGGGATGAGGTGGCAACTTTAGATTAAGGGTTGACCTGAGGATTAAGCCAGTGCCGGCTGGATAGGCAAAATACTGTCATGCCCTTAATAATTTTTTTTTACTCCTAGCTTCTTTGCTCATGGGGCGTCAAACCCACAAGGCTGGATGTAATACAGATTTGTCTTGTTCATTCAAGCCCTGATAACTAATCCAAGCACTGATGAAGAGGGAGTGTGTTGGCCTCCAAAACATGTTGGCATCCTACACGACTTATTCCACCATTTGGTTCCTTTGTGCTTTCATGTTTTGAGTGATCAAAATCTGACAGAGGTTCTAATTCTTCAACGGGCTTTCCAAAAGTACTTGAAAAGTTTTGGCACTTTTAGTGAAACTAGTGTCAGAGGAGCATTGGGTCTTCTTGCTGATAAAGCTGATAGCACGTACAGTATATTGTTTTCAAGGTCAGAACAGAAAACGTTTGTAGACCCCTGACCGTAGAATCTATTTTAGCTGGTTGGTTATCCTATTCCACAAGCATGGCCATTTAATATGAAGTTACTCCCCGTTTATGGCTATAGCAGCCTCCACTCTTCTGGGAAATATACACTATATGGCCAAAGGTTTCTGTTGACCTCCCCCTCTTCCTTTTGGGTATAACATCCTCCATTGTTCCGAGGAGGCTTTCCATCAGTTTTTAGAGTGTGTCTGTGGGAATTCGTGCCCATTCAGCCAGGGTACAGGTGAGGTCAGGTACTGATATTAGATGAGAAGACCTGGCTCACAATAGGCAATCTAATTTATCCCAAAGGTTCAGTAAGGCTTAGGTCAGGACTCACAACAGCCATGTATTATGGACCTTGTTTTGCATACCTGAAATTAAACATTTGGTTTGGGGATGTCCACCTATTTTTGGTCATATAGAGTATAGGTAGCCATGGGGGCAGGGGCGTAACTAGAAATAGCAGGGCCCCATAGCAAAATGTTGTATGGGGCCCCCCTGCAAACAGCCCCCCCCCCCCACAGCTGCCCTAGTGTCAATGCAGCGTGACCTGTGCCACATACAGCATCACCTGTGCCCAATACAGCGTGACCTGTGCCCCATACAGCATGACCTGTGCCCAATACAGCCTGGTCTGCCTGTGGGGTAATGCACAGGTTTAATTGATTTTTCTTTCCACCATAGATGGGGGTCCATATGTGCCTAATGGTAAATCCAGACCATTATCCAGAGGGGAATTGTTGTTTTTCTGCCTTCCTTCTACAAGGTTTTTTTGGTGCCCCATTCTTGGTCTTCTTTTGTTTTCATTTGCCAGCCTTGCAAAATGGATCAGGTTAAAAATGACTTTCAGGTCAACTTTACAATAATAACTTAAAATACGTACTCACTGAAAATACACTTACTCTATACCCTTTAAACAAGGCTGAAGAGGCTACTGATACAGACAGTGCCTAGAGCCTCCGCTTGTGTGTGTGTGTGTGTGCGTGGACTGCACAAAATGGAAGCCACCGCCAGCGACAAAATCCCATCACTGTTCATTTGACAGAAGTTGCCTGAAACACCCGGAGTCTGCTGTTGTCCTTACAGACTGTCTAAATTTATTAAGAGCACTGCGTTTAAAGCCGCTTCTCCGCTTCGCCTGAAGACACCATCTTAAGTTTTTGCTCTGACAAAGGACAAAGGAAAACAAAGAGGGGGGAAAAAAAAAAGAAAGCGGAAGAGATCGATGAAAGCCAGACTTCACAAAATGAAGCTCTTTAAGGCAAAAAAAGTTGAGTGTCGTCGATGATACGGGTCAATAGGGTGCCAACATGTAGCTGCCAAGCACCTTCCTGTCTTATCCATAAAGATTTAGAGGTTATAGTAGAAGGGAAGGAATTGGAGAGATATTTAACTTTATATATACGGTATAGTTGTTTTTTCAGGTTTATGCTTGCCTTTTGCTTTTTTTTTTTTTTTTTTTAAATGTTTTAGCTTTGCACCTGCTTTGGAAATGTATGCATAACTGTATCTGGAATCCTCCTTGTCTGAAAGGCATTGACCCCACAGGACCTGTTCCTGTAAAAATCTATCTCCTTCATCTCATCAGGACTATAAAGAGACCGTAGATGGGTCAGGATACTCCTATGTCTACCCCCATTTTTCTAAATTACGTTCTTTCAGGAGCATGAGGTCAGTGCAAAGCTTGTCAGTCTCTACAGAAAACCACTCAGTCTCCTTAAAGTTTTTGTAAAGGGTGATTTTTTTTTTACCTTTATGCATTCTATGAGCAAGCAGCTTGCTATGGGGGGGCTCAGCAAGGGGGAGGGGCCAGAAGCGCCGGCAGAGGACCCAAAAAGAGGAGGATCGGGGCTGCTCTGTGCAAAGCTATTACACAAAGCAGGTAAGTATGTTTATTATTTTAAAGAAAATAAAAGGAACCCTTAGAACCAAACCACTTTAAATGTTGACTCCTGGCAGGTGACAACAGGAAGAAATGTTCCCCTAAGAGAACCTGTTGCCAGACCATTCATTTCAACAGCAATCTTTCAATAAGACTATGGGGTTAATTTAATAAAACTGGAGAGTGCAAAGTCTGGTGCAGTTCTGCATAGAAACCAATCAGCTTCCAGGTTTTATTGCCAAAGCTTAACGGAACAAGATGAAGTTAGAAGCTGATTGGCCACCATGCACAGCTGCACCATACTTTATGCATGTTATGTACTGGTTAAAGCCACCCTTGTGTAGACAGCCAAAAGCCCTAAGACTGGGTGCTGCCATCTTGAATGAAGCCCAAGTAGACTCAAGAGACTCCATTATAATAATTTATAAAGTATTCTGAATCTCCTAAATCTGAATTAACACTTTATAGCAGCCTTTCTCAACCATTTTACCCCACAGGAACCCCTGAAATAAATTTCAGGTCTTAGGAAACCTCTGCTAAAATGAATTCACTGGGAAATGAATGCCCCTTACATTGGTGGCAAGTAGGAAGAATGCTCACCTTACAGTGGTGGTCAGAATGCCACCTTTGTTGACAGCTAAAAAAAGATGAGTGGTGTCATGCTGCTGGTTGTCAAGTGGTGCTGGACCCAGAACTATAGGGGCACCATCAAATGGGAGGTTAACCAGCCATAGCTGAAGGAACCCCTAGCAACCTCTGGAGGTTCTCTGGGGGTTTCATGGAGCTCTGGTTGGGAATGGTTGCTCTATAGCAGTGGTCTCCAAATTGTGGCCCGGGGGGCCCAGATGTGGCCCTTTGCTTGCCTTCATCAGGCCCCTGAAACACAATTTCTCCAACTGATACAAAGCACTATTCCTTCTTCACCAACAGCTGGGCATACTGGCCTACCTACCACTGACCACAGCAATGGGACACTATTCCTCACACTGACACCAACTGCAGGGCCCTATTCTTCCCACTGACACCAATGATGGGGCACTATTCCTTGCCCTGATACCAACAATGCAGCACTATACTTACCTTTGACACCAATGATGGGTCACTGTTCCTTCCTCTGATACCAATAATGGGGCCCTATTCCTCCCAATGATATTAATGATGGGACCCTATTCCTCCCAATGACACCAATGATGGGATCCTATTCCTTCCAATGACCCTATTTCTTCCCCTAATACCAACAATGGGGCAATATTCCTTCCAATAATACCAATATTGATGGAGCATTCTTTACACCCATTGACACCAGGTCATTTTTTTACTCACACTGGCCACAGTGCAGCCCCCTTCAAAGTCTGAAGAACAGTAAACTGGCCCTTTGTTCAGAAAGTTTGGAGACCCCTGCTCTATAATATTCCCCTTTGCTCCTACCCAACAGATATATATATGTAGGGGGGTGAGGGGTGGGGTTAATGAGTTGGGCCAGCACAGACAGTAATTAGACACTCCCAAAACTGGGGAGAAGTATCACACGCAAGACGAGAAGGGGGTTGTGCTAGGTTGGGGAATTAACTCTTTATGACTCTAGAACACATTTGACTTAGATTAGCACAAAAACACTCCAGAAATAGTAACTAAGTAGATTTTTAGAACACAACTTCACAGAATTCTGGAGTACTGAACTTTTTACGTCATATCTTGATACAGTTTTATGGATTAAAGTAGGTGTAAACCCATATATTGAGCCCACTGTGTAAGGCATAGGGTATACCATCAGCGATTAGCTGCTGCCGTTCAAAGTTTCCTCCCTGTGATAGTATACAGAATGTCAATGTCCAAAGCCTCCTAATCTTTTTTTACCTATGATGCCATAGGCTGTAGCTAGAGATAAAATAAAAAAAAACAAAAAATTACGTTAAACAATGAAATCTTGGTAAACAGTGCAAATCCCCCTGGAAAGTCTCTACACTGCAGATTGGAAGCTCTTAATTAATCACATGGCGCACATAGTACGAATATCACAACCAGTAACTTATTACCTTACTTTAGTCAAAGCTAATTGAGTCAATTTCTCAACGTCCTTTGGCCACATTTATAAAACTCCGCTGAAGCGGTCATTGCGGCGTTACATAAGAAGATAAATCTGCAAATTCACACATGGACGGAGAAAAAACAATATCGGCGGCCAATACGATTGCTTCTCCTCTCGGCCAATTGGGTTTTAAGACCCGCTTCCTGATTGGCCGGGAGGAAAATCAGGAAGACAATAGCAAATATTCATTGCTATCGTCCCACAACTGGGTGGGATCAGGGCGCAGTGCTCTGCGCCCCGAGCCCACCCATTTTGGAAGCCAATTACAGCCTCATGCTCTAATCATGTGCTTCAAAAAAAAAAAAACCCCATTGAAATCCATGTGACCAGTGCCCTGCATGTAGATTAGAGGCTGGCCGCATGATTTGGGGGGCGGTGCTCTTAGTAGACGGGCCGCCACTGCCCCCTACCCACCTCCCAGTACTGCCCCTTTGATAGAATACAGAAACAAGTATCATTTGTGCTACTATGTCATTTAAAATTAAAATAGATCCCCTGCAGCCAACAACAATAGACCCCCCAGCAACAACAAGTTGTAGACGAGGAACAAGCATGCAGCAAAAAGTCATTTAGGAAAGCAGCGCTGGAGGGAGCCAGAAGAGTTTTCCTCACGACAGGTAAACATTTCATTACTTTTATTACTTTTTTGTTCTTTTACAGTAATACATACTGGGAATTTGGGTAGATGGGGTACTTTAAAGTGAAAGCCAAAAGGGTTTCTTTTTTATTTTGGGTGGATAGAGTCACGAGGGGTTAGAACATCTGTCAGGTTTTTATTGCTGTCTGCCGAGATTTATTGTCTCTATTTGTCCTAAGGACTGTCCTTTACTAGGACTAGTTACTAGTTGTCTAAAACGGAAATAGAGGGGAAATCTTCCAATGGGGCCACCTGTTCCAGTGGAAGAGATTGGAGAGATTTCCTCTCACTTCCTGTTGGGTGTAAGGGACAGGAAGTCAAAAGACTCTATTGGGAAAACTAAAGCTGACACGTTTTAACTCTTTCTTACTCTACACAAAATAAAAAGAAAAAACATTTTGGCTTTAGATGTCCTTTAAATTGTGATCATTTTCTGAAAAAAAATTCAAATTTAATCTGTGAGTATATGTAAAATCAGAATTTGATACAAAACTTCCTTAGCACTTTGTATCCAATGCAACAAAGTGAATTGATATCGGACAAATGCTAACAGGTAATACCAACTCCACCTGCCCCGATAATCGAGCTCCGGCTTCCTCGATTGAACGCGGGGCGATCGTCCTTCCATTAATTCTCCACGTATTATTACAAATGTCTTCTAATGACTATTACAAGGCACGGCGGGGATGGCTTCCCAGGCAGCACAATTAAAGTGTACTTGGCCTCTGACCTTAAAAGTTTTAATTAACTTAAGGGGAACTCAGGCAGAAATGCCTCTGGGCCGGGGCCAAGTAAGCGGAGATTAGAACGCGACTAATATGCTTCTATAACATCTCTGCTAATGAATGTGACAGAGCGCCGTGAATCGGCCGGATAGGAATCGTATTTATGGCATTCGGACATTTCCGCTGCGGAAATATTAATTCATGTATTATACATATTAACAGTGTTAATAATGAAAAATAAATACAGATTGATCTATCTATAAATGTTGTATCTATCAATCTATTCACTCAATATCTATCCAGCTATCTACTGATCTACTCAGTATCCATCAATGTCTACTCAATAACTAATCTATCTATCTATCTATCTATCTATCTATCTATCTATCTATCTATCTATCTATCTATCTATCTATCTATCTATCTATCTATCTATCTATCTATCTATTTATCCCGCATTATCTATCTATCTATCTATCTATCTATCTATCTATCTATCTATCTATCTATCTATCTATCTATCTATCTATCTATCTATCTATCTATCTATCTATCTATCTATCTATCTATCTATCTATCTATCTATCTATCCATCCATCTATCTATCTATCTATCTATCTATCTATCTATCTATCTATCTATCTATCTATCTATCTATCTATCTATCTATCTATCTATCTATCTATCTATCTATCTACTTATCTATCTATCCACACAGTAGTCTTTCTTTCTTTCTCTCTTTCCTTCCTTCCCCACCCCCTCCTTTCTTTCTTTCTTTCTTTCTTTCTTTCTTTCTTTCTTTCTTTCTTTCTTTCTTTCTTTCTTTCTTTCTCTCTTTCTTTCTTTCTTTCTTTCTTTCTTTCTTTCTTTCTTTCTTTCTTTCTTTCTTTCTTTCTTTCTCTCTCTCTCTTTCTTTCTTTCTTTCTTTCTTTCTTTCTTTCTTTCTTTCTTTCTTTCTTTCTTTCTTTCTTTCTTTCTTTCTTTCTTTCTTTCTCTCTTTCTCTCTCTCTTTCTTTCTTTCTTTCTTTCTTTCTTTCTTTCTTTCTTTCTTTCTTTCTTTCTTTCTTTCTTTCTTTCTTTCTTTCTTTCTTTCTTTCTTTCTTTCTTTCTTTCTTTCCCTCCTCGTCCCCCTTCCTTCCTTTCTCTCTCTCCTTTATTTCCTCCTCTCTTTCCTTCCTTACTTGCTTCCTTCCCTCCCTCCCCCCTGTTTCCTTTCTTTCTTTCCTTCTTTCTTCATCCTCCCCCCTTCCTTCCCTACATCTTTTCTTTCTTTCACCCCCCCCCCCCCCCCCGGGTCCTGCCATTTCTGAGGATGTTACTTGACATGTACCACCTACCTAAACATTGTTGGTGACCATGGCATTCTCTGATGGCAGTGGACCCTTCTATCCATATAATGCGCCCTGCCACACTGCATAAATGGTTCAAGGAGGGTTTGAGGAACACAACAATGAGTTTGAGGTGTTGATTGGCCTCCAAATTCTCCAAGTCTCAATCCATCGAGTATCTGTGGAATCTTTCTTTCTTTCTTTCTTTCTTTCTTTCTCTTTCTTTCTTTCTTTCTTTCTTTCTTTCTTTCTTTCTTTCTTTCTTTCTTTCTTTCTTTCTTTCTTTCTTTCTTTCTTTCCCTCCTCGTCCCCCTTCCTTCCTTTCTCTCTCTCCTTTATTTCCTCCTCTCTTTCCTTCCTTACTTGCTTCCTTCCCTCCCTCCCCCCTGTTTCCTTTCTTTCCTTCTTTCTTCATCCTCCCCCCTTCCTTCCCTACATCTTTTCTTTCTTTCACCCCCCCCCCGGGTCCTGCCATTTCTGAGGATGTTACTTGACATGTACCACCTACCCAAACATTGTTGGTGACCATGGCATTCTCTGATGGCAGTGGCCCCTTCCATCCGTATAATGCGCGCTGCCACACTGCATAAATGGTTCAAGGAGGGTTTGAGGAACACAACAATGAGTTTGAGGTGTTGACTTGGTCTCCAAATTCTCCAAGTCTCAATCCATCGAGTATCTGTGGAATGTGTTGGAAAAACAAATCTGATCTATGAAGGTCCCACCTCACAACTTGCAGGACTTAAAGCGGTAGTAATTCACAGCCTATTAAAAAAAACAAAACAAAAAACCTGCAAGACAATACCATAAAATGCTAGTATGCCTCGCATACTAGCACATTATGAAATGATTACTTTAGAATTAAGCCCTCCAGTGGCTCGCTGTCATCGCTGACAGGGCTTCGATCATCACCAGGCCTTCCTTACGGGTTTGAGTGCCCCAGCCGTCTGATTGGCCAAGCCGCGATGGCATGTGTGGGAGTCACGGGCGAGGCAAAGATCTTTGAACGGACGGCACCAGTATGCTGTACCTTCAGAGTGCATGAGCCAGAGCAGTATCTTCCAAACAGTGCAAGTTTAGAAGATATTCACTGTACTTACCGGTAAGCCTTATTATAGTCTTATCTGTAGGTACAAGTTTAAAAAAAGACTTTACTGCCACCTTAAAGAATCTGCTACTGATGGCTTAGTGCAAGATACCACAGCATACCTTCAGAGGTCTAGTGGAGTCCACACCTCAATGGGTCAGATCTGTTACGGTGGCAAAAGGGGGACCTACTCAATATTAGGTGGTTGGTCATAAAGTTATGGCTGATCGGTGTATGTGAAAAACCCGCACGCACATTCCGGTTCTTTTTTAAGTCAGGGAGCACTGGTTCCTTGTGACTCCCCCCGATCCCAGGACTCTGGAGGTTATTTGCAGTTTTGCAGCACTGAATACGGCAGTCTTTGTGCCGGTACATTTGGCCTTCCAAGTTCCCAGCACAAAGCACATTAAAAGAGCCGACTAAATCAGTTTTGCTCTAGAAAATTTGCTTTACAGCTCCCAAGAAGAGGCCTGATACGGAGAGACCCCGCGCTTCTAATTATAGAAATTAATGAATAGGCAAGAGCGTGTTTATGAGGTTTTCTTAAACGCCATCAAAGTGTGATGACCTCATGGAGCTCCTTGGCATCGCTTAGCTGGTTTATGAGTCATACCGCACCTGCCGAGAGTGACAGAGGAAATGCTTTATTACTCTATAGCCGTGACTTTGAAGAACGGCACGACTCCCTCACTTATCCTCTACTGCTAGGTGGAGCAAACGGACTCCATCCAAACCTGTGAGGACCATTTCTATGACTCCTTCACTTATCCTCTGCTGCCAGGTGGAGCAAACCAACACCATCCAAATCTGTAAGGACCACTTCTCTGACTCTCTCGTGTATCTTCTGCTGCTAGGTAGAGTAAAGCTGACTCCATCCAAACATATGAGGACCACTTATGAGGACCACTTCTCTGAGTCACTTACTTATCCTCTACTGCTCGGTGGAGCAAACTGACTCCTAAAAATAAGAGGACAACTTCTCTGACTCCCTTTCTTATCCTCTATTGCTAGGTGGAGCAAGCCTTAGCCAACTCCATCCAAATATTTGAGCACCACTTCTCTGACTCTCTCGCTTATGTTCTGCTGCTAGGTGGAGTAAACTGACTCCGTTCATAGCTATGAGGACCACTTCACTGACTCCATCATTTAACCTCTACTGCTAGGTGGAGCAAACTGACACTATCCTAACCTATGAGAACCACTCCTCTGACTCCATCACTTATCCTCTGCTGCTAAGTGGAGTACACCATCTCCATCCAAATATATGAGGAGATCACTTAACCTCTAGTGCTAGGTGGAGCAAACTGACTCCATCCAAACCTATGAGAATCACTTTTCTGACTCCCTCACTAGTCCTCTACTGCTAGGAGGAGTAAACCATCTCCATCCAAATATATGAGGGTCACTTCTCTGACTCCATCACTTAACCTCTACTGCTAGGTGGAGCTGACTCCATCCTACCTATGAGCACCACTCCTCTGACTTCATCACTTATCCTCTGCTGCCAGGTGAAGCAAACTGACTCCATCCAAACATATGAGCACCACTTCTCTAACTCCTTCATTCATTCTCTGCTGCAAGGTGGAGTAAGCTGACCCCATCCAAATCTATGAGAACCACTTTTCTGACTCCCTCACTTATCCTCTGCTGTTGGGGGCGGGGAACAAACAGACTCCATCCAAACATATGAGGACCTTTTTGCCTAATATGAGGACCACATCTCTGACTCCCTCATTTATTCTCTGCTGCTAGGTGGAGTAAGCCGACTACATCTAAATCTATGAGGACCACTTCACTGACTGTTTCATTTATCCCCAACTGTTAGATGGAGAAAACTGATTTCATCCAAATATATGAGGGGCATTTCATTGGTTTCCTCACTTATCCTCTACTGTTAGCGAGAGTAAACTGACTCCATCCAAATCCTTAAAGAACCACTTCTCTCCCTCCCTTACTGACTCCATTCATAGCTATGAGGACCACTTTGCCAACTTTCTCATGTATACTCTACTTCTAGGTGGAGTAAGCTGACCCCATCCAAACATATGAGAACCACTTCACTGATAACCTTACCTATCCTCTTCTGCTAGGTGGAGCAAACTGACTAAATCTATGAAGGCACTTCTCTGACTCCCTCACTTGTCCTCTGCTGCTACGGGGGGGGGGGGGAGCAACTTCACTTCATCCAAACCTACGAGGGCCACTTTACAGGTAAGTGTTCACTTTTTTTTTAACCCTTTCATGCCTAAGCCTATTTCCAACATTTGTTGCTTACATGTTAAAATCCGTATTTTTTGCTAGAAAATTACATAAAACCCCCAAACATTATATATATATATATTTTTTAGCAGAGAATCTAGAGAATAAAATGGCGATCACTGCAATTTTTGTATGTCAGACTGTATTTGCGCAGCGGTCTTTCAAACGCAATTTTTTGGGAAAAAAAGACACTTTCATGAATTAAAAAAAAACTAAACACTAAAGTTAGCCCAATTTTCTTTGTATGTTGTGAAAGATGATGTTACGCCAAGTAAATAGATAACCAAACATTTCATGCTTTGAAATTGCACACGCTCTTGGAATGGCAACAAACTATGGTACCTAAAAATCTCCATAGGCGACGCTTTAAAAAAAAAAGAAAATGGTTACCAGGTTAGCGTTACAGAGGAGGTCTAGTGCTAGAATTGTTGCTCTCACTCTGACAATCGTAACGATACCTCACATGTGTGGTTTGAACACCGTTTACATATGTGCAAACTCACGGGGATGGGGACGCTTTAAAAATTTTACATTTTTTTCTTATTTATTTTTATTTTTTTACATTGTCACTTTAAAAAAAATTTGAAAAAAATGTGATCACTTTTATTGCTGTCACAAGGAATGTAAACATCCCTTGTGACAGTAATAGGTGGTGACAGGTACTCTTTATGGAGGGATCCCTCCTTTGCACTTCAAAGTATTTAGATCACCAAAAACGGCAATTCTGAATACTGTTATTTTTTTGTCAAAACGGCGCCATTGGCAGCCTAGTAACGTGACGTTGTGACGTTGCTTCCGTGTTTACACAAAGGAGACTGAAAGCCAGCTTCCTTCCAGTCTCACTCTAGCCGGCGGAAGTGCCGGATCGTGGATCAGGTCTCCCGGAGGGACTGGAGGCCCGGGAAGAGCGGCGGGAGGCGGTGGGAGGGGGGGGCGTCCCCTCTCACTCCTTCAGGATAACAGCCGAGTGGCTTTTAGCCACATTCGTTGTTATCTCTGAAGAGCTGACTGCCCGCTCTAAAGAACGGTACCAGGATGATGCATGCAGTTGCATGCATCTTCCCGGTATAAACCCTTAAAGCCGAGGCCGCAATATATGCGTACGGTCGGCGCTAAGGGGTCTTAAGGGAACTTTAGGAAAACCGTCCTTGGAATACATTGTTCATGCATTTTTGTACAACTACAGATATAAACACTGACATCTACTGGCTGAAGAATATAAGTTTCCTCTATGGTAAACTCTATGTCTTTTCTCTGTATAATAAAAATGTTCACGCTTCCTGTCTGCAGTAGGGCAGCAAAGCCCATGTGGACTATGCACTGGCTGTTCTGTAGGGCTATATACAGAATTTCTAACTGTATTTTTGTCCAACAACTACAGATATATTCTAAAGCCAGTAGATGGCAGTGTTTATAAGTTTACTTTAGTGTAAGCTCTATGTCTTTTCTCTGTATAATAACACATTTTCATGTTTCCTGTCTGCAGTAGGGCAGCAAAGCCCATGTGGACTGTGTACTGGCTGTTCTGTAGGGCTATATACAGAATTTCTAACTGTCCTTCCACTAACAGCGTCGGTTTAAGCCAAGGGCCCACCAGCTTGCAATAGAGTTGCCACCTCATCCCTTTAAACCCAAACACATATAAATTACACAGGTTCTGAGGCTAATTAAATGCAGATAAGGCACCAAGTGAGTTTAATTACCACCTTAATCAGCCACAGAACCCGTGTAATTAATATGTGTTTCGGGTTTAAAGGGATGAGAGGTGGCAACCATGGCTTGCACCTAGAACTAAAGTATTCAATTTCGGGGCCTTGAAATGTTCTGTGGCAAGAAGAAATAAAATGCACATCAGCTGCAAAATAAAAAGTCCCAACATGCTGGTACTTGTTTGGAGAAGTTTGGAGACCCCTTTCGGCCCACAGCCACCCTCTATGTTCCAATTCCTATTTCCTAGACCCGGCATGTCAGGTCCTTTGCGTCAGGTCCTTGCCATGATTCAGTACAGGTTAAAAGACAGGTCATCCAGATAAAAGTCTCTTCACCTCCTGATCAATGCTCGCC